>PVHP010008274.1:0-53757 GCA_004024765.1 Zapus hudsonius | reverse complement strand
TCTTGCAGAAGATATATTTTTAAAAAGCCCACTTTATCAAATGCTTAAAATAGAGATGCTTGGTTGAAACAGGCATAGACTCATATGTATATGCAGAAATATCACACTGAAACCAACACATCAATCAATACAATTAATGCATTTGAATTAAATAATTTTTAAACAGATTTTTAAAAGTTATTTATTTATTTATTTATTTATTTATTTATTTATTTATTTGCAGGCAAAGAGATAGAAGAGAGAATGGGCATGCCAGGGCCTCCAACCACTACAAAGGGACTCCAGATGCATGTGCCACTTTGTGCATCTGGCTTTACGTGGGTACTGGGGAGTTGAACTTGGACTGTTAGGGTTTGTTGGCAAGTGCCTTAATCTCTGAGCCATCATTTGTTAAGAAATAGGCACAGAGACTCAGAAGATTCCCCAATTCCGCAGAGAGCCCTTGAAAAACCCTCTGTAAAGCCCAAGGATGCAGGTGTAAATTTTACCTAACTAGTACATTCACACTGGTCCTTCCTCCAACATGACCCCAATCCCGTGTGCTCACCGAGTGTTCTTCCTCTACTACCCTGATTCCTATGCAAATCAAATAGTCACAGGTAGCAGGTGTATGGTTACCCTTGACCATCATGTAGACACCAATGCCCAGTGTTCTCTCTAAGCCTCTTCACCTTGGGTGCCAGAACTATACTGGATATCAACCCCAGGGAGGCACAAAAACCTTGTCTTCCATACTTTAACATGCTTCTCTCCATAGCCCAAAGCACATTGGAACGTGCCTGTCTTTAAAAAAGTCCATTCTACGGATTGAGATGGGAATGGATACCATCATATCCCCTTCCATCCATACTTTTTAAAAATTTCTCTCATCCTGATGTAAAACAAAAGTAGATGAAAGGTGTCCAATCGGCATGTTTGTCACCGTGTTCATGTGTGTCTGCAGGGGTGTGTGCAGAGGACAGCTGAGCATCGCTATCCTGCTGAAGATGACCTGCTAACCCTCTGGCTTACTGTGCAGAAAACAATGTCTCCACTAGAACAAGGTTAGAATCGAATGTTATCTATAGCAACACGGCTTGGGTTTTAAGTTACTTTACCTCCTGAGCAGTTATTTATCTGGAAAATGGGAATTACAATAATATTTATCATCACCCAGGATTGTGAAAATCTGTGTGCTGTTGCTGATGTTCTTGATTGCTGGTCTTTGGCAAATAATTAAGAAAATCTATCTTTCTAGATAGTTAAAATAGTTTTACTTAGCAAAAGTTTGTTCTGTTTTTTTGAGACAGCCTCTTGCAGCCCAGGCTGGCTTCTAACTTCTAATCCTCCTGCCTCTACCTCCTGAGTTCTGGGATTATAGATGTATACCTCTATGCCAATTTTATGCAGTAACGGGAATGGAACTCAGGGCTTTATCCTGCTAGGCAAGCACTCGACTGCCTGACTGTTCCTAACCCTTAGCATATGGTTTCTGAAGTGGCCTTGCACTTCCTGTCTTTGCTTTGAGCATTGAAAATCAACTTCTGGGATGGAGAGATGGATGGCTCAGAGGTTAAGGTATTTGCCTGCAAAACCTACGGACCAGAGTTTGATTCCCCAATTCCCACATAGAACCAGATGCACAAAGTGGCACATGCATCTGGAGTTTGATTGTAGTGGCTGGATTCCCTGATGCACCCACATTCATCCTCCCTTCTTCCCTCCCTCTCTCTTTCTCTCTCTTCTCACTCATTCTCTGCTTATAAATAAATAAAAATATGTTAAAAATCAACTTCTGTGTATGTATGTTTTATAGAAGGTATATGCACGTACCAACAAGAGAGAAGTTTGAATATGTGAAATAGTTTGATATATTTGGAGAACTATATCTTCCCTTTATTATGAAGATAAAGCATTTGACACTTGTGCAAGATCCTGTATCAAAATGATTTGAGCTGCATAAAACATTTTCACAGTGCACATAACTTCTGTGAGAAAGTCTAGCCCTATGGAAATATTTTTACAAAAATGTACTTTTTTATCCCTGAATACTTCCCATGGTTGTAATAAATGTTTATACTTTAAAAGCATTCTTCAACAAAACAAGCTTTTTGAATGATATGTCGTAAGGAAAGAAGCAAATAATTAATATATTGATCCTTCTCATTTTTTAAAAGTTTTGCAATTGCTTGTGACCTTCTATTTAAATACTTTCTATCACATGACAAAAATTCTTCAAAGAGAGTTTTTGCTCCTCTCTAATCCACTCATCCTTTCTTTCAGACAATATTCTGCCCTGAACAACCGTATAGTAACAGAGGGCTTCAGTTTTGTAGATTAAAAAAGCTGCAAAATGTCTACTTTATTCTTTTCAAAAATTTAAATTGGGAAGATATTTAAGTGTGGGAAGCAAAATCAAATGCCAATGCTAACAAAAGGTTTCACATGTTTTTCATATTTCTCACTGAAAATGTTTTTAGAAATGAGGCCATCTCTATCCTGACGACTTCCCTATGCACGTCATTCATTTGTGAGTATTTTTGACTAGCTACTATGTGTTCATAGGCCCTGGAGGACAGCCCAGGCTGTCATGGAGATCCCTTGCTCCAGAGAAACTTAAAATGTTCAGAATTAGAAAAAATAAAATTAGAAAAAAAATAGCAAAGTCACAGATAACAAAATTCCTACCAAAGGTTTTGTGATCCAGTGTGGAAAATAATACCTTTCTGTTCCTGTGCATTAACTATCTTTTATTCACTATTTGAGTTAATTTTATTTTTCCATTTTGCAGATTGGGACTTAGCTCAGATATGGGAAACCTTGTTTGCCAAGCCTGATGAGTCAATTCAATATCTTTATGTGGTGTGTGTGTGTGTGTGTGTGTGTGTGTGTGTGTGTGTGTGCGCGTTTATTTTATATATACAATGACATTATATGTGTTGTGTGTGTTCATGTTATATTTACAGAGGCATTAAAATTTACACATTTCATATAAATTCCTTCCAATAGCAATGGGTTTTCTTAGGAATACCCTTCAGAGTCTCTTATCTTTTTTTATTGCTTAGCTTTGTAAAACAGGATTATCACTGAGAATAAGAGGAAGAAGGCAGTTCGAATAAAGTTCTTAATTCACCAATTTGCTACTTTTTAATTAATATGAAACTGTTAACCTTTACAAAAAGACAACGAGGAGCATGGCTAAATATTTATTTTCATAATCTCTGGTTTCACATATTTGAAAGTTCAGAACTGAAATCCTATATCTCCTCTCATCTCCAAGCAAAGTTAATAATACAAAATCTTTTTATTGTTTTTGAACTTGTTTGCCCGACATAGTCTCTTTAATTTTTATGGCTCTAAAATATAACATAAAAAGGCAAAGGAAGATATGTTTTTTCTTGCATGTGTGCCAGACGTTCCCTCACCCATGTTTCATGACATAATCCATCTTTAGAGAACACAGCGATGGGAGTTTCTGCATCTGAGGCTCTTGAAAGGAAGAATTCTCGTCTTAACTAGAAAATCCTTTAGAATAGGTCTTAGTAGCACAGCCTGTTCAAGTTTCTGTATGTGAGTCTACATTGACTAGTGAAAGAATTAACATGAGACAAAAATGTAACCCAAAGTATACAAGTGACCACAATGGCCACTCAGAGCATATGCTATTGGTGCCGTTTAAGCACGGAATCAGAGTTGCTAATATGGATAATTTTAATGGATGAAAATAAGAAGAAATCTATTAAATATGGACAAGGAACAAACTGAGGCTCTAGCTACTGAAACGGACAAGAGACACAAGTTTTGCTTTATTTGATGCCAAAAACACAGAGCTGGTCTCTCTTTTGGCTCAGCCTGATCCTATCTCCTTATAACGCTGGCAGATAGCACAGTGTTGCTTTGCAGATTTCCACTCAGTTATTTTTAGTTCTTCTGAAGCCTGGGAAATAAGAAATCTAACCTCCTTGAAAAGTCGGAGTGGGCCAACCATAGCAGGGCCTCTGAATCTGATTAGATAAAACAACAAAGTTCTGTCGGGGCAGAGGCAGGAAGAACCAAGGTGGGTGGCAATCTGCTTAACTCAGGGGAAATAAAGCCTCAAAGAATTCAAAAGTGGCTGAAAAAAAATAACATAAGCAACAGACAACTTTCCCACATCTCAGGTCGCTCTCTAAATACAGCTAGAAAAATTTTCCCCACACTAAACTTTTTTTAATTCCTAAAGTATAATAAACAGTATGTGAATGTATGTTTACCCTGAGCACCACACTGAGCCTCTCTCTCTAGTAGCATTTGTGCTCTGTACTAACCAGTGTTCATCCCCTCTTGTAAGCTTAGGAGGGAAATCAGGACACACTTTATAATATATAAAGGGTTATTTGTTAGAAATTTTTCCAATATGATAGTAGAGTAAGTTACTGCAGGCTTTCTTCTGAGTTATTAAAATGGAACCGAACCTGGGAGGAAACGTGGGTGGACATTGCTCCCCAAGCAAGATTAAGAAATCAAGTCCTGGGCTGGAGAGATGATGGCTCAGCAGTTAAGGTGCTTGCCTGCAAAGCTTAATGACCTGGGTTTGATTTCCCAGTACCCACGTAAAGCCAGATGCACAAAGTGATGCATGCATCTGGAGTGTGTTTGCAGCAGCTGGAGACCCCGACTTCTGTCTCTCTCTCTCTGCTTACAAATAAATAAATAAATAAAATACAAAAATAGGTAGTGTTGACAACATTATAGTCTCAAGACAAGTTCATTTATTTGAAAAAAGAAAGAAATCAAGCCCCTTCTGGTTCTGCCACTTGATTTTTGAGATCAGTGTGCCTGATTTCAGCTTGGCAAATACCAAGAAAGTCTCACAAGGAGGTAAGGTGAGGCTGGGCATTGTGTTGACAGTTGTCATCAGTAGCCTTTGATGTAGCTGAACCTGTGACCAGATGTACTGACAGCATCATCACCCCATAAAAGAAAATAAATGAATAGGGACCAGGCCCCAAAGTCCAAGATAGAGCACACCTGACATATTTAGTGCTCTGAAAATCACGAGAGTGTTGGTATTTCATCTTCACATTTCAAAAATGGAGATATTGTCCTACATTTCAGATTCATTTGCTAACTTGAAAGTCATTCCACATTTTTATCCATTTCTTCCTATATTGATAATATCTATGATTAAAATCGTGGAGAGGCCACATAAAGGCAAAATAAAAGGAGGCATTTGATTTCTTTCTTAGGTATGAATCTATTCAACCCTGCTAAATATCCTTCCTATTTTATGTGTTTCAAGTTCTCTCTTCACTCAACAACATGTCAATTCTTTAACCTGTCATGAGCAGCAGAGAAATTCATGGCAGATGTGAGGAGAGAGAGTTTTAGGGGAGGGCCTCGTGTGCTCGAACCAGGGAATCCTGCAGTTGGTGGAGAGGACCAGGCAGGCACCCCGGGCGTGGGTGCTTGGGAGTGAAGGAGTGTGGCAGGCTCAGCAGACATCTTCCCACATCCATGGCTCTGTGACATCCCACTCCTGTTAGCAGGTCTCTGAACTGTTCTCTGGGGTACCTCAGGTTTGTGTGACAAGCCCTGGGTTCTGTGATCGCTAGGGGTTATGTGAGCATGCAGAATTGATTTAAAAATCCCTTTACTTCCAGTTCTATAATCCTGGGGGCACTGCTGCCAGGGGCTGTGGTGGAAGGTTAGAGGGTTAGAACATAGATACTTCCTGGCTCCATACTTCCCGTGCCTGGCTGAGACTAACCTGGCTTGTCTCTCTCTCTCTCTGTCTGTCTGTCTGTCTGTCTGTCTGTCTGTCTGTCTTCTGTGTGACACCATATGAGAAAGGAGCCTGGCATTTGCTTCTCAGAAGCACCATGGCTCTGCCAATCTAGGGATCCTTGAAGCTGGGCATGGAAACTGGATGGTCACCTATTCCACTCAGCTTTTTGGGTTGAAGCTCCTGGTAAACAAAGAACATGGTATTAATAGATTGTCAAATATTTTCTATCAAACTTTCACTCCTACCTCCTTCCCCAAGGATGGCAACTTGACAAAATGTACCAGTCCTGGGAGATTGTATACTATTGAGGGTGTGAGCACTTGTACAGAAGTGTCTCGTGGTTGGGAACCTTTTTGTTGGAAGTATATATTGCTGGTCAGATGAACTACTTGCACTGTTCTGAAATCCTAATTCAAACCTATATTTAATATAGAAGACATGGAACTCATGGACTAATTTCAAACATACTAAGAGCTTTCGTAATTAAAACTTTTCTTGAAAATGCTAAAATGAATTATGTGGCTAGTTATCAACAGATACGATAATGATAACAAATCATAATTTTCTCTCTGTAGGTTTCCCTGTCTTCAAAATCAAATCCACAATTTTCAGGAAAAATTTTCAGCTCATATATTGTTTACACACGTTATTCTTTCCATTCTCTTGAAAGTTTGGAATAGAGGCTTCACAAGCCCTCTTCTAGTAGCGTTTTCAACCTCTGTTCATCTTACCTATGCCTTTCTGAAGGATATGCTGGAAGGTGTTTTCTCACAACAAAAACAGGCTGGACTGGCCCCATGCAGCCTAGTGCTTCACAAAGTCCTCATGTCTTTAGATGCACTCTTAATCACCATATGGTGCTCAGGCTTTTTTTGTTTAAAGGGTCAGAGACTCATCACTGGAGGAGACAGACTGTCAGTGGCCTTGGAGCCAGAGCAGCTGAGCATTTGAAGTCAGGCTGCCACCCACATAGTGACAAAGTCGCCACCATGGAATTGACTGTTTGGGGGCTAAATGAGAGCATACAGAACGTGACACCTGTCCTTCCCTTTCTTCTAGGATCGATCCCTCTAATCACCTCCTAACTGCTGTCACTTCCAGAAACAAAGGCTGGCAGAGAGGAGTCTCCCACAGAACACGCCAAGGCTCTCAGAAGTGTGTCTGGAGAGTAATACCCAGATCAAGTGCCCACCCAGGCCATTGTCTTTGTTGTGGCAAGCCCACTGAAAGCAAGCATTTCATTAATGTGATAGGAAACTGAAAACGTTTTAAAGAGGCTGGAATGCTGTCGTGTTTATCATGACAGTAGAATCTTAACCAGCAATTTAGGAAATATTTTCACTGTAAGAAATTGTCTCAAAAGTTTTTGTTCTCACTTCACAAAATCATCAGATTGCTATCATGGGATGTTCCTCCTTAAGGACAGGTATGAGGCATGGGTAAGTTGGTTTGTTTGCTAAGAAAATTTGCCTTTTGCATCTGACAACATTATAGCCCCAGCAGGATGGATGCAACCAGGGAAATTCATCCTTGATAATTCTTAACAGAAGAATAGAAGTTAAAAAAAATTCTGGGTTTTTCTTTCACTGTTCTTAGTGTGTTATTGAGTCGTTATTCCGTCGAGTTAGTAAGGAGTTTCTCTTAAGTACCAGAGCAAACACAATAGTTGACTCCTCTTTGGGTTTGGGTTACATGTGTGGGGTTGTGTTTTGGACGGAGCTCTCTGGAATAGCAACACTCCATCAAAAACACAGTGGCACACCTGTACTCCAAATGGCAGAGTAAGGCAAAACATATGACATCAAAACGCTGGCAATCATATTAAAAAGGAGGAAGAAGGAAAAGAAGTCAGGCTGCAGCAACGATAAAGACAACGTGAGGCTAATCATATACATGAAAAATGGAGAGTTTTATGTATGTTGGGCATGGCATGATTTATCTGTGATTTAAGCCCTGCTCGTGAGCTGTGTTTGCTCTGTCTGATGTTGGCACGGACACTGCATCCACAACACGTGAAAAGTTGCTAAGATGGATGTCTTACCTGAAAAAATAAATTCTCATCACTGATTGCACAAGTGAGAAGTGACTACTGCTTGTGTTTCCAAAGTTGTTACAGAGGTGACAAAATGGCTTTTAATGGAGTTTTCAGCGGGGTAACTGATGACGTAGACTAGTTAGAATGTTGCTATTTTAAGGGATGGAGATATAAATTAATATTTAATATTTAATTATCATTGTTTTTCATATGAAACCTCCACAAATTGCCTTTTAGTCTAATGAATTCTTAGCCAGATCTCTTAAAGCAGCATGTTATCAGCGTCCACCGTGTTGAGCGTTCACATACGTTATTTTATATGGATAGATTTTTTTAATTTATAAAAATTGGGGATGGGGAAATGACTCAGTGGTTAAAGCTATTTGCTTGCAAAGCCTAGAGGCCTGGGACTCTACAACCAAAGAAAGCCAGACACCAAATAGTGGTGCAAGCATCTGGTCTGCAAGGTCAAGGGGCTCTGGATGCATGTCTCACACACACACACACACACACACACACACACACACACACACACACACACACTGTGTGTGCGCGCAGGGTTTTCTCTATTTCTTTAAGTACAATGAATCGCTTTTTCCATGTAAAGAAATACAAGTAGGCAATTGTATGAATAGACGTTGTGATAGAAAAAGCTCATTTCTACCTGAGAAAAAAACTGATTTTTAGTGACTGAGTTTGAACTTTTGTTCCTTCGAGACGTGCTTTCTCTCTCTTGTGGACATCTCTACAGATCCGCGCTGGTTTGCTTGCTGCTTCAAAAGCATCCCAGCATATAACACACTGGCAATATTCCAATATCCTTCTTATTCCTTTTTCTTCAAGGAATGCTTGTCTGTGGAGGTGCAGTGGATTTTGTTTGAGTCAGCAGTTCTACCCCTATACACCCAACAACCAGCCAACCGGCTAGGGCTCCTCCAACACAGGGGTGGTTGGAAGAAACCCCAGGGTTTGAAAGCCCTGCTCTCCAGTAACTGTGTAAACATCACACAATGTCGCGTTGAAGACTGAGATTTGTTTGGAAGCACTTACTTTTTCCTTTGAGGAAATAATAGAAGGGAAATGACCAACAAAGACACTAATGACTTTTCTGTTGGACACCAGGGAGGTATGCTCATGGCATCCAATTTGGAAATGTGATGGCACCTCTTCATTGAGAGACATATGGCTGGCAGTTGAGAGCTGGGAAAAATCATACAGAATAAAGGAAATGAATTAAGAGCTGACTTATATAAATCTTGAGACCTCACTGCACCCGGAATCATTTTCATGGGAGTGTGGTAATTTGTATAATTGGACTCTCTCTTCTGTAAAGTAACCTAGTTGTAGGATGAGAATTGCTTTTTAGAGTAAGATACTACACAAACCTTTCATTTGACAACTAAAAATCACCTTTTATTTCTAGTTGGGTTTTCAAGAAGAACCCAGATATGTTTTGAATAAGATTGCCAAATGTTTCTATTATATGTTCTTGGTCCTAGGATGACATTCTCTTCTTGTATGTTTTCTTTAGGTTTCAGGAAATCTGTATAACTCAGCCTAGGGTTCGTATTCTCAGAAAAATTGTCAAATTGATACATACTACCCTTTGTAGAGAATATAGACATTGTATAAAAAGTTTTAGGGCATTATTTTAAGAGAAACAGTTTTAAGGACATTGAATTTTATTTGTCTGTAGGACATTAGGAAAGAACACAGTTTTCCTTTAGGAAGATTAAAAAAAGGAACTGTATTATAAATTTTCAGCTTGTCCTTTACCACAATGTTCTGCTACATATTTTCTGCAGCTTTTTATTGGCTCTCCACAGGGACTTTATTAGGAAAGTATCTTGCCATTTTACAGGTGAGGAAGTATGCAGAGAGACAGTAGTGCTTGCGACCTTTATGTTAGATGGCTTTCTTTTACCATTTTCCTCAATATCTAAATGTCCTATATGGGAGGCACAAGTGTCCCCCTTTGCACATGTCATGTGAGTGTCCTGGAAGTCTCAGAGACTCAGTTATTTGTCTCTAGTCACACACTTGGGATGAGTTAGAATCAGAATTCAACCCAGGACTGAATGACACTGAAGCTTCTTACACTTGGCCCATCACGAGAGGTATGGTTTTGCCAGAACATGAAGTCAGTACCTTTCAGAAGCATGTCCTGCTGGCACAGAGCTGGGAAGGGTCTGAGACTGGGACCATGACCACGCAGCCAGACAGGGACACTGAAGACTGGCCTGACCTGGGGTCTGTACACATGGTTCAAATTGTCCTCTGTACCAATGCTGCAAGGTCAGTGCTCAGAGTGAACTGAGAAGTTCAAAGTGGTGTGATTCCCAGAGTGGACATGCGCCTTCAGACAGGCTCTATGTGGAAATCCTGCTGGGACATCCACATAGCACACATATTTGTAATACCTCCTCCTGCCTCAGGCTACAAGGGTGCTTTATAGTTAGAGCCTAGTTCATTTTAGAATGCCATCTGTTTTTTGGTGGAGCACACTGGAGAAAGTGAACTATAGATTAACCCCCAAGCTAGAAAATATTTGCTTGGTTCCCATTTCCATAAGGTCACAAGAGTGTATGAGAAGAGAATGCTTCACAGGAAGTAAAATCTCATACTCAGGGCATTTCTTTACTGTAGTTCTAACTATATCTCTTCATATCTGGTCATGTCTAAGAAGTTATAAGCAGAGACCAGTGAGAAAACATCACTCTCTTCTTGGGGGAGAGAAAAGCCTCTTAATGACAGAAACGTTTTATTAATTACCTAGGAGGTGATACAGTATTTTTATATCATGAAACTTCCTATTAATTTGAGCTGTTGTCAAGATCAACTATAATGATATATATACCCTTAGCATAGTCTTCATAAGTGTTTTGTAAATACAAATGTACATTTTCTCCACATGATTCTCACATGCTTGCATTGTTTTTCATATTTATTCCCTTACTTGTCTTTCTTAGGAGCAATTATCTAGTTCATTGGGTGCCCCTCTTGCAAGGTAATGTAACTTTGCAAGTTGGAATCCAGCAAAGATATATGCGTTAAATGTTTTGAGTCTGACACCATGATGATAGAGGATGGTAGATCTGCTTTGGCTAGCTCTGCAATCTTTTAGGGCAGAAGTGCTAAATATTGGCCTGCAGCCCATGGAACAGACTTCAATGCATCCCTGAAACTGACTACACACTTCTGTGTCTGTAAATTGTGGGAGAAAGGAACCACTCATCAGTGCTTGTGACCCCAAAATAGAAATGACTACACTATGCATCGGAGTTCCTTTAGCTCCACCTCCTTCCTCTCGCCAAAATTATGATCACACGTCAAAAGATAGAAAATGACAATACAATAATAATAGAGATGTATTCCTAAACTTCCTTAAACATGATGGAAGAGGGGGCTGAAAGATTGTAAAGCCGTGATGGGGGGAATCTCTAGAGTTAATGGCATGATCATGTTCTATGTTCTGAGAGACCCTGTCTCAAAACAACAATAAGGTAGAGAGTGACTGAAGAGGATTTCTGTAAGCAGGTGCACATGTGCACGAGTACCCACACAAATGCATGCCTGCAGACATGTGAACAGACATGCACACCACACAAACGCAGAGCAAAATGTTTCCCTTATGAATCATGCAACTATTTTTGCCCAGAGTCTTGTGTATCAATACTGATATATCTACTTCCTTCTGATGTGCAAAAATTGACATAGCACAATTCCAAGAAGATTTAAAATGAGTGTGTAGCATGCTAGATCCCCACCTCAGGCTATTTGCACATCCGTGGCTCCTGTGCCTATCTGCTTGGCTCTTCTGTTTTTGTATTTTGGTATCTAATGAAATGGTCAAGTGGCATTGGCCAGCCTTCCCACTCTGTCACTCTACATCCTCTTTATTTTTATTGCTTGGATCCCGTTGCCATGATCTATTTATTTTTTATCACTGTCTCTTCCCATCAGAGCAAGGTTAAGGGCTTTCTTTCATATATTGCTCCATGCTTATTTCACTCACTGACCTGAAGGAGGCACTCAACTACATTCTACACTGCTTTGCAGGTTACAAAATCCTTTCATATTTAGGGATGGTCTTTACCAATGGCAAATCTGATGATTTAATTTTTTTAAAGGAAAAGCAATAATAAAGTGTAAGCTCCTAATAACACAAGTTGTAGTCCAGAGAAGTAAGCAGCTGGGAAGAGAAGGGTAATTTCCTAGGACAGGCCAAATAGCATTGCAGAAAGCCCCTGGAAATGTTTCTATATTCTGGGAGCTGGATCTCAACATTAGGGAAGCAGAGAATGTTAAAGAATTAAAGTCGTTTTATTGCAGGACTTCACTACTTCCATTAACTGAGGACAGACATTATGAAGAACAATTTCAAGTTAGTATATGACAAGGAGCAGAGTTCTGCTCTACGTCGTCTGCTTCTGGTCACTAATTATCGTATTCTTTCCCAACAGAGACTCTTGATGGAAAACAAAGTTCCAGTTAGAAAGTTGCTTGGTAAGCATGCAAAGGGAGGAATTTGAGCTGCATAATTCCAATAACTGTCATCAAGTGCTATGGTCACTAGGAACAATCATAATAGCCGTGGGTATTGTACTCTTGTTACCTATCAGGCATTGTGCTGATTCAGATGTATTTATATCTATATATGTGAAAACTGTCCTACAGGTGAGGCTATGAAGGTCAGAGCCATTACCTGACCCACAAAAGATTACATACCTGACAAGTGATCCTGCCAGGATGTAGCCAGAGGTCATTTTAACTATAAGCCTCATCTGGGTCAATGTTTCTCACCCAAGGACAATGCCTTTTCCTTTAGACAGTGTTGGAGGATGGAGTCGCTCTCCCCTGGAAAACATGGTAAGAGTCATCTTTCTGATTCTCCTAATACTTACATTGAAGATACATATCTCTTTTGGATAGAAATGTCCTTTCTTTAGGTATTTTTTTTAACTGTAACTAAGTTAAAGAAAAGTCTATGCCTGGGAACTATTTTATCTTTTGAATTCAGGCACCTGTGTTCTGTCACAAAAGTTAGGTCCGACTTTGAATTCTGCCTTTCGATTAGTTTCTAGAAGATGCTATTTGTGCCTCAGTTTCAAGAAGCTTCAACTACCCTGCCCAATGGAACTTCTCACTGGAGAAGACTTCAGAAATTCTTAATCCTTCTTGCACAAATAGAACACTTTGGAAAATTTAAAAGCATCACTATGGGCATAACAAAAGTCCCTCAGGCCACATGTGAAATGGATACCTCCTCCCAAGGTATTTTAAAAATAAAAGTCAGCTTACTCCAACATGCATCATGCCAAGGCACAGTGGGATGCCCACTGGACTTTCAGCTCACTAATTTGTTAGTAATGGGAGGCTCATAATATACAGTTAAATTCCCTTTATTTTGTGAAGTCAGAATTTCCGTTTTAAGCTTAATCTATTAAAACAAAACTTGTAATATAGATTGTCTGTGTCTTTGTACAACCAATTAATTGATAATGATTGAATCTTTGAATGTGCAGAATAAATCGGGCCTATTTTCTGGAGCACCAAGTTTATTTAAATATTTAGGGAAATATTATATTTACTAAGATAAAAATTATATCACAGATTTCCATTCAAAATTTGCAGGAATTTTTAAACTCCAGAGACTTAAAAGAAACTTGTTGCTTCTGTAACTTCTTCCCATTACAAGGACTGATCCTCGCCTCTTATCGATGGTGGAAATTCCATGGGAATGAAACAGTAGAGGAAACTCTGTTAGGCAGGTTAAAAATTAACATTAATCTGTGTAGATAGTATTGTAATGAGGCCAACACAAGAAGTGTGGACATTCATGCAAAGAAGGGGACGAGCAATGAGTGTGTGAAAGTATCCATTGAACAAGGAAATCATTCACGTTACTGAGACATGTCTACCAGGACTGTTCTGTCCTAGACTCTAGACTGCTGACTTCCCAGAAGCCCAAGGAAGAAGGGAAGGGAGAATCTCGCAGGTGTAATTCCAGCCCAAGGCTGTCAGCATGAAGGGCGAACAGAAGTCAGAATAATTCTGATAACAAGAACAACAGAAACCAACTGAAAGTGGGCACTGCAAATTGTCCCAGGGGATCCCCTGTGTGTGCATGGCACTTTGTGGTTTCCAAGCACTTCCACACAAGTGACTTGGGTGTTCCCCAGTGTCTGAGGTGGACTAGATGGTCTTGAGTAAATGATGAGATTGGTTCAGTGTCATTGCTTAGGTCCATGTCCTCAGCTTCTCTTTCCAAATCTACGCCGCTCGCTCCCCATGACATCACTTCCCTTTCATGACATTTAAACATGATTCCACTAGGCATTAATTAGAAAATTGGAGAATCTGTGTTATTTCTAAAAAAAAGATGATTTTTAAAATATGTTGCATAGGAATAAGACCTTTTACTTTTTGACTCCTGTAATGCCTTCACAGTGCCACTTGGCTAGCAGATTTTTCCAGTATTAAAGACTAATGAATAAAACCTCTGCCAATCAGTGCTTACTTGTCTGACCAGCCAAGTCTGTCTTTCTTCTGAAATATTTTTAAAAAAATCCCTTTTCGTGGCTAAAGGTTAAAACCTATCTCATTGGTTTCCCTTAAAAGTGTGTTTTCCAACATTTGCTCTCTCTGTTATTCTAACAAATAAAAACATTATTAAGAGCCTGGGGTAAGCCTTTTCCTTTAGATAAGTGTTGTTCTACCAGAATATGACATCATCCTTGGCTCCAGTCTTTGGAAATGAAGCAGTATAAAAGATGACAAGTTCTAGTAGCCCCGTCACAACGGGGATGAAATTTAAAACAAGACTGGCAAAATACAGTTTGAGGAAACTATTTTTTTAAAATCATACATTTATCATGACAGTTTGGGTTAATCTCTAGGACCAGCACAAGGATGAATGAGGTAATATTTGCACATGTTGTGGAGAAGATAACCAAGGTGGGAGGGGCATTTCCAGGAGAATGTGTAGCTAAGATTATGTGCTGGATGGCTGGAAAGAACTGTGTGGTAGGATAACAGGACCTTCAAAGTGTGCTTCTGGAGGAGAGCAAGCAGTTACAATGGATCTAAGTTTTCTGAATGGGCACAAGAAGAGAGGCGGCCGGGAAAGGGGGCCTGCCAAGACAAAGATTTGGGAAGCCAGGAATGGAAGGCAAACTATCCAGCTCCTGTGTTGGATGACATGAGATAGACCGGTAATTAAAATTTTCCCCCAAAGTACATTCTGATGATAAAACTGAGTTTTAATATCTGCTCATATGAACACTGGGGCATGAGATGACGTTGTGAGACACTGACTTCCCTCCCTCACTACCCGGGTGTTCTTACCATCAGAGAAGTGTCCAGAGATCTCCTGGACACCCACTTTGTTTTTCATTTATGGCTTTGAGGAAGGGGAAAGAAAGCATTGTGCTGGATGAGGTGACTGAAATTACACCATTAATTTCATGTCTCCTTTGTATAAAGCACGTTTAAAGTGTGCCAAAGCATCTTAAGTGTTTCAACAACATGCTTTTGTGAGAGTAGAGAAGTGAGGGTACCTTTTCATGACATCACTAAAAATATCATGGTTAATTTACAAGGGTTCCATTGAACCTTAAGAGGATCACAATGAGGCTCTTTCAGAGCTTAGCAGTAACCATAGGTTTGTTCCTGGGACACAGAGATCAGAATAAACATGATCTCTGACTGTCTTTCTGATCTGAAGTCTCAGTTGCCAGGGGTCTTGAGTTTTATGGAGGCCCCCATGACTTGAACTCTTCTTCCTACCCAACAGATCCCAGATTTACAAGCTTCGAGGGCTTAGCAGGGAAGAAAAAAGGCACATTTGTTTCTTCCTAACTGGTGTAGGTTTCCAGATGGAATTAGAAGCTATTATTGGCGGAGAAGAAACACTTGTATATGTCTCAAACTTTTGCTTGGGTCTGCAAACTTGGCAAGTAGCTCACTTTGAATGTCTAAACAAATAAACAAAGCATTTCAGGGTTTGCTGACACTCCATGCTCGTCTCAAAACTTTGCCAGATGCAAACACCAAGAGCCAACTACTCCAGTGTGTATTCAGAAACTTCAGAGAATTACACTGGTGAGACTCCCGTTCCTTGTTCTTTGTATCAATGTATCTGTGGACACAGGATTGCATGGCTGCTTAATGTTAGCAGCTAGCTGATCTAAGCCCTTCCATGTCACTTCACATCAATGTCACATTAAGTTTCTACTATTCAAGAAATAGCAATATGGCCTCCAGGGTACAAAGACCCATCTTGTGACCTAGTGTACCTGCAGCGTCATAGTGATATGGACAAGTACATGAGAAATAGTACAGGAGATACTTGTGGAGAGACAAACATGGCCTTTTTGTTCAATGCACATCAGCTCAAGTCCAGACCCTGCCATTTCCTGACCCAGGGCACGTCTTTGATCTCTTGGTTTTCATATAGTAGGAAAATTGACTTTCACTTTGTAGGAATGCTGTCAATACTCAATAGGATATCATATAAGAAATGCCCAGCATTCTACCTACTACGTAAAGGGTGGTCAACAAACATTCGTTCTTTCCTCCAAGAAAGCAACCAAGGATCCATAGATGAAGGAATGCAGGCATGCTCTGTAAGTAAGGATCAAACACACATGGAATTTTATCCCAGTGTTTTGAAGAACATTGTGGAGGAAGACAGGATATCCAAGGCAGAAGGAAGGAATCATGTGCACAGAAGATCATGCAGTCTGATTTGACCATGCATCCTGGATATATCCTAACAGGATGTGTATGTAGGAGATATTTGTGCAGGGATCGCCTATAGTGTTTCCGTGGGCCTCAATGTGTGAACCACAGGAAAACTACTGCAGCCATCCATATATCTCCAGGAAGGCAGGAAGAGGCATGGGTCGGGAGACTGCTTAGAACTGTCTTAGACGTAGCAAAGTTTACATTGGCGAGGCACACATTGTAAGTCTATGAGGCAAAAAGCCTGAGTGCACCCTCAGCCCCTGCAACTATTGAGTTTAATGCAAGAATAAATATTGAGTAAAAGCATAAGAGGACTGGTGAAAAGAAAAAATTAAAAGATAGAAAAAGATAAGTGAAAATAGAGGAGGGAGGTAAAAGGAAAAGGAAGTTGAATAGTTTGAGTTCAGTCACAAGTTGGGGATGGGGAGCTGTAGTCATGGAACAATTAGATTAACACTTCCCTTCTTTTTGTCTTTACTCTGTCGTCCTCACCCTGCCCTTAATAAATAATAGCTTATGAAGACGGTGCTGATATGTGCTCTTCATGTTAATCCAGGCGGGTCTCTGTTTATGAATGGATAGGGTTCCAAAAACATTTGTTGGAAGTCAGTTGTTTGGCTGTTGAATGCATTTTTCCTTAGAGACAGTGTAACACTCAGTGGTTAAATGCTCAGACTACTTCACAAAAGGCCATTTAATCCACAACGTGTCAGAGTTGTAGTGCTAATGTACTGCAGAATAGCAATTCCTTATAGGCATATTATATACTTCATGATGGGTTGCAAAGTGCTTTTGCATACAGCTTGGAAAATGGAACATCTCTGCATAATTTTTTTCCATGGAAAAAAAGACATGTTCCAAGTTATAAACAGAGACCAGTTACACATCCTCCACCCACTTTGGTCTCAGGGGAAAAACAACTTGGCTTCCATGGAGAAAAGGCTCCCACGTTGTGGCCCATCTCAGAAGCCTTTGACCCAGGAAAATGGGGGGGGGGGAGCAGAGAGAAAGGTAGTGCAGTAGGGTCCTTGGTGAGCTGGCCTATGCAGTCAGAAGGGTGATCTGAGCATCCTTTCTGCTGCACACTAACTGGTAACCTTGGGCATATCTCCCCTTCTGCTAATGCAGGACCATGATAACTGCTGGTGGTCTTCGGTGGTCTTTGAGATGATGTGATATATGAAGGCGTACATAGCATATAGGATATCCAGACAGTGATTTCATTCTCTAACCATTAAAATAATTTATTTATTTGCAAACAGAGAGAAAGACAGAAAGAGAGGGAGGGAAGCAGGGAGAAAGAGGGAGGGAGAGAGGAAGAGAGGGAGAGAGAGAATGGGCACGGCAGGGCCTCCAACCACTGCCAACGAACACTAGATGCATGCGACACTGTGCATCTGGCTTTACATGGATACTGGGGAATCGAACCCAGGCCATCAGACATGTTAAGCAAGGGCCTTAGCCACTGAACAATGTCTCCAGCCCCATTCGCTCCCATTTGCCCACCAGGCAACTCTCAAGAAGAATGGAGTCAGGTCCAGGCTATATATTAGCACTGTAGCTGGTATTTTCATGTGACTCAGTTGCTCAGCACCAGAGAAGTATAATGATACTCACACTCACGTGGAGTGTTCCCCTGGTGGAATTTCTGGAATGTAGGTCATGTCCATCTGTGGCTCTGCCTGTCTGCACCTCCTGACATCAAGTGGGAGACAGAGAGAGAGAGAGAGAGAGAGAGAGAGAGAGAGAAGAGAGAGAGAGAGAGAGAGAGAGAGAGAGAGAGAGAGAGAGAGAGAGAGAGAGAGAGGAGCCATGCTACAGCAGGATCAGGTGTGTGTGGGGGGAGGTTTTTATGGGTTAACACCAGAAAGGACTCCTATCACGTCTACTCATAGATCATTTTCCAGAATTGTATGATGACATCAAACTGCAAGGGACTGGAAAGTGTAGCCTTGATGCTGTGAAGGGTGAAGAAGAAATAGTTTTGGTTGCCAGCTAGCAGTTTCTGTCAACCGTGTCAAGTAACTACTTGCTGGTACAAATGATTATTTGGTATCTTCCCACCAAGAAAATGCTTTAAAATTGCCAGATTCAATAATAGAAAACAATAGAAATCAACTTCAGCTATTCTGACATACTAGTGCTGGGTTTAGATACAGTTATTTTCCATGTTCTTTTCTCTGCAGTATTTAACACCATTCGAGGTCTGGATGTTCAAGTCATCCATGGCTGTGGTAGATTGGGCCAGGTATCCACATTCGGACCTTCCCTGACTGACACAGGAAAAGGCTCTGGAAATAAGTGCATGTGGACTCTCATCACTTCAGTAGAGCAGAAGCTTCCTAAACCATTACTGTGTTCCAAGTTCAGGACACAGAATTCCACTACAGGAACCTTAGTCTAGTGACAAGACAGGCAGGTAAATAGCATGGAAGCCCAGGACATGATGGCCTTTGAATAACAACCAAGATTCGAGGGAGTGGAGAGATAGGTAAGACAGGAGTCTGGACAGGAGGGGAGATGAGTCTGAAAAGGAGCCAGACCATAAAGGATCTTGGGGCTTGTCCAGCCCCCAAAAGCTCATGGGGAGCTGACTTCACCCAGGTGCACGAGCCCAGAGAGCTTGCTGAAGTGTTATCTGCTGACTCAAGGATCATGCTGGTTTATTTGTTATAGTGTCTTTCCAAAACACATTGGTGCAGCCTGATTATATTATATTTTACTAGCACAATTTCTCTATAATTCTGCTGTGTGTATGTGTATGTTGTGTTTTCTAGAATATACAATCTGTTTTCTGATTACTAGCATGGGGGGCTCTTTATATCAAGGCCAACACGTGAGGATTGCAGATTATGTTCCCTGTATCTCTAGGTTTGTAAAGTGATTTGTTTTTATAGAAACAAGATTTCCCAAAGCCTACTTTCAGTACAATCTAAGCACCTCTGCGGAAATATTTTTTGGTGGGGCGGTTGATTCCGCTTCACATTGATTCCAATGCTGGTTTATCAGGCAGCATTTAAAGAGTACTCACTTTACTTATTCCTTGCTCAAAAACAACAATGTATTTCTGGAAGAAAAATTATGCAATGAAATTTGTTAAAAATATATAGTCAACATTAATTTGAAAAGACAAACTATTGTCGCTCAAATGGTACTAAACAGCTTCAGGTAGGTAGCAGGGCAATGATTATACCTGAAGGTTATAGTCTATGATATTATAAGGATTTTTTAATTTTTTAAGTTTTAGGTCTGGTCTCACTGTAGTCCAGGCTGACCTGGAATTGACTATGTAGTTTCAGGGTGGCCTTGAAGTCATGGCGATCCTCCTACCTCTGCCTCTGAATGCTGGGATCAAAGGTGTACTCCACCACTCCCTGATATTATAAGGATTTTTAAGATACTCAAGCCATATTTTTTCTCATTTCTTTATCTTACATTTTGTCCGTGGGCTGGACTATCTTCTGCCCTCCTTAAACTGGGACATGTCACTGTGACTTCTTTGTGTTGTGTGGTTGGATGTTGGGGAAGAGTGCAGGCATGGAGCCCAGCTCCATCAGGGTCTGTGCTTTCTTGTCTGGGCAATGGGGACAATGGATGTTGATTTCATATCCGCTCCCTTCTTATTGCTGGGACAAGATATTCAGGCAGGAGATGCTAAAAGCAGGAAAGGTTTCATTTTCTGCTTACGGTTTTGATGGGAAGCCCATCATGGTGGAGAATGTGTGGCAGGAGCAGAAAACCAGCATCCCATCCTCACATCATCAACAGGGCGGAATTAGAGAGAGATGGATACTGAACACTCAGCTTTCTTTCTCCTTCCCACTGTCCAGGAACCCAGCCTGTGGGATGGCACCACCCATATTTAGAGTGGGTCCTCCCACTTCAGCTAATCTAATCTAGAAAATCTCTCACAGACATGACCAGTGGTTTGTTTCCATGGTGATTATCAATCCTGTCAGATTGACAACCAGAGATAACCATCACAGGTATAAAACTAGACTATTGGGAGGAATCATTTTAACATGCAGGGACTTGAATGCAGGTCTTTCCACTTGTCAAATAAATAATGAATGAACAGTGCGGTCACTCCATCTTTCTCTACTCTCTAAAGCACTTAGAGTATAACTGTGTGAAATTGTCTGTTGATTATTTCTAATGAATATTACTCAGATGCCCTTGTCCATGACCTAGAAGAAGCCACAATAATGTCCAATAAAACTGAAATGACAGATTCATAGTGGTTCCTACAGTGCTAGTGGTGGAGGCCAGGGGCAAGTTCTTTATATTAGTGAGCAAATCCTAAACCAGGAAAGAATGCCACAGTCACTTACATCAATTTTACATGTCCCACAACTATTTAAAACACAAAAGATAGTTTATATCAAACCTATGAAAATATAACTGGATTCTCAACAATTATCATGGCTATTATAAGATCAAAAGTTCAATTCAAGCTTAAAACTGAACCAATGAACATTCATGCACTTTGAGCATATGTAGATTAGTTGTAAAAGGCAATGATTTTAGGTAGAGAAATAACACGTAAATAATTTGTATGTATTTCTTCCAGGACTTGGTTCATATCATGACAGGCCTTTCAACTTGGCAGTGGTGTTTCAAATTAAAACATCAGTCAGTTTATACATCTGGCCTTACTTGGTGGTTTCTAACTTGCCAAAGTTATACCTTCAATGTACTTATATTAATCATAGTTCAAAATAGCTGCATCATTAAATGATCATATATACATATATATACTTTTAGAAATGCTGCTCATTTTCGCTTCAGCTTTCACTGTGAAATGAGGGGCTGGGTGAGAGCGGGAGGAAGAAAATGCCAAGGCTGTGTGTTTCATGTGAGTTTCCATGCATTGCTAAAGGGGAGAGGGAGACGCATGTGGCTGTACCGTCAGACTCTCCTGCCAGCTGCAAACCTCATCAGAGGTCCTGTGAAGTGCATTTCCACAGATCAGGTTTCTGCCAGGGAAGACTTTAACAATCTCCTACTCTGCTTTCAACCAGCAACAATTAGTATTAGCAAATGGTTCGGGCCACTGCCTGGGATGACAGATGATTTCTCCTCCGAAGAGACAAACTTTTCCTCTAACCAGACCCACGTGCTGCACACTTGCGTTCCCCTTGTAGATATCATGAAGTTGAGACACTTTCTTGCTTTCATTTAAATAAAACAACAAAAAAATCCCTCTCACATTTGAAATCGAGTTGGCTGCTCTCTGGCTGGGCTGGCCATCTGGTAACAGAAACTTTCAGAGCACTTATGCTTGGGCCAGGAGTTTAGGGGAAATCGTTATCCTTTCGGCCTTTTGTGCCTTTCTCTTTTAATGTGGTCAAACTTTCTTTTTAATGTTTTCATGGCAGTTTTAAGGTTTTATTTTTTTCATTTCTTTTGGCTAACGCATATGGCAAATAAGTTAAATTCTTAATACATTTTACAGTCAGAATTTGCTTTCTCAGAGTGTGGATCAGGAAAGCAGTTAATTTAGCTCATTAAACAATGAAGACTCAAAGAACTCCTTCCCTCTGTCTGTGGTATACCAGTAGGTCCAGGAGGTAGTTTGAATGGATGTCCCCCCAATAGATTCAAAAGTTTATTAAAGCTTGTAATTTGTCTCCAGCTTCCTGGATGGAGGAGGTGTCACCTTGGGCACCTCTGTTTCTGGGGGTGGATCAGGAATTCCAGCCATACATATATGTCATGGTTTTATCCAGGTGTCCCCCACAAACAAATGAATGTGTTCTGATAGATCGATCCTCAGCTGATGGCAATTCGGGAATTAGAACCTCATTAGAGCTGTGTTGTTGGGGGTTGGCTTAGGGGGGTTATAAGCCAGCTTCCCCTTGCCAGTGTTTGGCACACCTTCCTGCCACTGTTTACAGTGCTGTGGCAGAGGTGATGTCCAGCCCTCTGCTCATGCCATCGTTCTCCCTGCCAGGATGGAGTCTCCCCTTGAGTCCGTAAGCCAAATAAACCCATTCCTCCACAAGCCGCTTTTGTTTGGGTTCTTTCTGCGCAGCAACTAGAATGCTGACTACAACAATATACAAAGGGCAGTCTGAGCTCAGCAGAGCCTACTGTTTGCCAGTGTGTGTGTGTGGTGCCGGTGATGGGTTTCTCTCTCTGCTTGGACCTATGAAAGGGGGCCAGCCTCTTTCTCCATTATGGAACTTCCCCTGGATCTGTAACTTTAATAAATCCTTTCTTCCCATAAACTGTTCCTGGTTTGCAGGTTCAACCCAGTGGCAAGTGGCTGACTACAATATTACTGTGCTGTTTTCCTGGATATGGGATTCTTTAGGATAAGACGGGTACTTTTCCTTTTGTGAGTTTCAGAGGTTTAGTATTGCCCATCGAAGTGAGTAATAGCTTAGCAGGTTCACAGCCTTCCTGACTCTTCTCAGGTAAGTTAAAAAGTAAGTCTCTGTGGCTGTTGTGGATTCACTCTTGTGGTTGTTTTTCTTCTCATGGACGGAGGTTGATGGCAATCAGGTAGTTAAGAAACCTGCTGAGACCAATCACCTCATTATGACAATATTTCCTATTACATCCCCTTTGGCTCCAGAATAGCATAGGCAACTCAGGTGTCAATGAAATTAAAGATATCTGAAAAGGTCATTCTGCTCTTACAGATAAGGCCTTTCAAAGCAATATGATGATTTGCTTTCAAACCCAGCCAGGTCAGTTTGTAGAGGGTATTAGAACGAAAATAGGGCTGGAGAGATGGCCTACTGGTGAAGAGCATTTGCTGCTTAAGCATGAAGACCTCTCAGGTTGGAGACTGTTGAGTTCAACTCCCCAGAACCCACTTAAAAAGCAGGGTATGGCTATGCAAACCCGTGTTCCAAGTCTGCTGGGATAGAGAAGGGAGAATTGTTGGAGCTGGCTGACCAACAGCAGGTCTGGGTTGCAGGAGACTCTGTCTCAAGAACTATGCTGATGAGCAGTAAGAGAGGACATCTGACATTCTCCTCTGGCTTCCATATGTTTGAGCATGGGGCATGTGCACACACTTGTTCATATATCTCTCGCATACATGCAAACACACACACACACACACACACGCACATACAAACACACACCACTCATGCAAAAAAAAAACCCAGAATTTATTTTCTGTCTTTAAGAATTTTAATCATATTCTCATGTTGCAATGTAGATATATTGACTCTCCAAGTAATTATTTTTATCTATTAGGACAATTTGAAGGAAACTAGACATGCTCATAAATTACTTATTATTAAAATGCATAGGAACCTATAGCTAGTTTAGACAAAAAACACTTTTTCTAAACACCAGATAAATGTATTTAAAATATTAATATGTATGCATGAGGATTTTCAAAATATGTTTTATTTATTTATTTGAAAGAGAGATACAGAAAAAGAAGAAGAGAGAGAGAAAGGGAGAGAGACAGAGAGACTAAATATGGGTGCACCAGAGCCTCCTGCCACTGTAAACAAACTCCAAAAGCATGGGCCATTTTGTGCATCTGGCTTTACATGGGCACTGGGGAATTGAACCCTGGCTGTAAGGCTTTGCAAGCAAGCATATTTAACTGTTAAGCCATCACTCCAGCCCAGTCCTGAGAATTTTTTTTTGCTATCTTATATATGCAAAGAATATCTCAAACACATTTAAACATTTTAACACTAGATGAAATTTCAATAAAAATGAGTTTGTTATTAATTTCCCCAAGGAGAAAGGAGGAAAGAAGATCAGATGTAAAGGTGACAGAATTGGAAGCATCTAGAATGATTTTATATGGTGTCAAGTTGGCTTGGCTGAGCTGCACTTTTCAGGACCCTTTTTTTCACACAGTGAGGGCCATGGGCATTCCTTGGAGGCTGGGGGAGTGGCAGGGTAAGGGGAGTCTTTTGTGACACACCTTTTCATCTTGAAGCATCTTGTAATCATTTCCCCCTTTTTTCGGGATCCCCTTCAGCTTCTTGGGCGCCTCGACCTGCTGTGCATGCATCACTGTGAAGGGCCCTGGTGTCTGCAGGAACTTGCATTACCGACTGGCACTCTCACACTCTGTAGGCACGAGGCTCTGAGAGGTTTATTATCTTACAGTCCCGGAGGTTACATATTTGACCTAGATCTCACTGGAAGAAAAAAAAAATCAAGCTGTCCTGGAGGCTTCATTTCTAAGGTGGGTCCATCTCTTTGCCTGTTCCAGCTTCTGCAGGCTCCTTCCTATGCCTTGCTGACAGATCTCTCCTGCAGTCACGTGATGCCTCTGACCCTGGCTCATCCCTCTCCCTCTGCCTCCCTCCTCTCCTTCCAGGAGCCTGTCTATACTGGCCCATCCACACAAACCAGGACACACTCGCTATGACTCTCTCTACAGTCAACTGATTTCAACCAACAATTCATATTGGTAAGTGGCTCAGGCCATGGCTTGGGATTACATGTGACACCCAGTCATAAAAGACCCAGGTGCTATACACACGAGTCCCCTCTGAAGTATAAAAAGGTTGAGGCAGTTTCTATCTTTTATGCAAATTAAAAAAATCACTCTAACATTTGAAACTAGCCTGTTTTTAATTCCATCTGAAATCTTAATTCCCCTTTTCAGGACATGTGAAACAAATTCACATCTTTGTTGTGGGGGGTTGATGTTTATATCACCACAGTACCTTTGTGATCAAGGTCAGGGACAAGGGCTGACAAGGGTTTCAGGTGTGTTTGGAGGAGCTGGTTTGTCCTGTGGGGAGGTTGTTTCCACTCGTCTTCACTCTTCCATTTTCCTTTCCTGACTGTCCGTCCGTCCATCCTTTGCTCCTGGAGATCTATGAGCAGATGCAAGCAGCAACCTTTCAAAGAAAGCTGTAACAAATACCTCTCTCCATGTATGTTGTAGTCAGCCACACATCACTGGGATGAATCTTCAAACCAGGCACAATTTGGGGAAGGAAAGTATTTATTGAAACTACAGATTGAGAGGAAATTCCATAGCAGTGAAAGAGGCTGGCCCTCTTTCACAGGTCCAAGTAGAGAGAGAAACCCATCACCAACACCACACACAGAACAGCAAAGAGGCAGGAGGGCCAAGGAAAGAATTTCTTCTCCTTTATATATCTTTAGGGTGGGGTGTTGCAATCCTATCCCAGATTTAGTGGCTTCCTGAGTCTCTGGAATTTCTTTCCTGCATGGCCCACACAAGAAAGGATGTTTACTTCTAGCTTCTTTGAGCTTCTTTACATCCTGCCCCCTACTGAGAGGCTGCCTTCCTGTAAACATCCTCAGAGACCCACCCAAGATTACTTGAAAGGTCAAGTTGACATCAAAACTTAACCATCACAATGTAACATCCATGAACCTGTCTGTCATCTATCTGTCATCTGCCTACCGCCTGTCTACTTATCTGTTGTCTATGTTCCATCTATCCACCTCTCATCAACCATCCATTTAGCTCTCTAACATGTATTTACCCATCATCCATCTGTGCATCAATCTGTCACCTCTCACCTATTTCGCTAGCTACCATCTACCTGCCCATCCATCTACTTATGATCTATCGATCTGTCTTTTGCATATATCATTTATCTTCTCTCATCTACTCATCTACCTATAACTTATCTAATACATAGTGGCTCAGGCTCTCTGGTTGAACCCTGACTGAAACAGTGTACAGTTCCTTCTTAGGGAAGTCTGGGTGGAAGGGAAATGAAATCCACCAGTGTCATTCATGTCATGGAAAGTTACAGTGAGATCAGCATAAGGAATCCTGTGTGGAGCCACCCCTCCTGTCTCTTTGGAATTTCTTCTGTTACTATTTCCTTGGTGGGAATGAGTCATATGGTCACACATACCTCCAGGGGCGTCTGGATGAGAAGCGTAATCCTTGGTGTTCTTGGAACTACAGGAGAAGCTGATGGTGCAGAATAGTAGCAATGCCTACTGAGAGAGAGGTAGGAGAGAAATATGGAGAAAAGACCATAGACATGAGGGGCGTTGGCCAGAAAAGGTGTGGTGCAGCAAGAGACTGTGCTTGGTTTTCTCCTTTCTGTCTCAGAAAGCGACAAGCCACCACAATACCATGTTTTATTTAATACTTTGCCCTTATGGAACAAAACACTATGTCCTTGAATGACAGAAACCCTTGAATGACAGAATGTGGTGACAACATTATTAATGTAGAAAGGAAAACTGTGGGGAGAGCCTTATATACATATTTTTCATGATTTCCTCCTTTAAAATCCAGGCTGCAATATATGAGATACTATGGGATTAAACGCTGTAAATATAAAAGCACATTTTTCAAAGTCAAACAATACATTCCTCTTTGTACTCTGCATGAGATAAACAATAATCATGGGAAATGAATACCAACAAATTGAGTGTGGAAAACGTTATCAACTGTTTTTCATTAAACAGGGAAGTTCTTGAAAGGCTCTTCTGCGCTTTTCTTTTGTGACTTTTATTTTATTTTGTGACTATATTTTTTTGGCAGGAGGCTCTGTTTTACTACTGTGCTGAAAACCTTCTAGAAACATGGAGATCATTTCTTCTCCCTGTTTTCTGCCTCACATCTGAGTGTAAGTGGAATGTGGTGGTAGTTATGCAAAGGGAATCAAATCACATAGGTAGTTTGGAAAATAGAGGGAGGAGTGTATGTGTAGTCAAAAATTCCTGTACATGATTGGTAAAGACAGCTCTTTCTCCTCTGAAGCTCCCAGAGAAACACTGGTAGTTACTCAGAATTGCCTGGAAATTTGACAGCACAGAAACATTTGGAAATTGGTGGGTGTCTATCCTTTGCGTACTGAAAAGGACACGTCCAGTTTATTGTCTAACTTCATTCAAAACGTCGACATGTGCTAATCAGCTGGCCTTCTGGTGGGTTTGCCAGAATGTGAGTCCCTCCAAGAGCACTTAAGTACACATATTCTGGCCCCTAGCCCATGGGCACACTGGCTCTCCTCTGTGACTCAGGAGGAGAGTATAAACTCAGTTGGCTACACACACACACACACACACACACACACACACACACACACACACACACACATTCTTGGAGTATGACTGTCTAGACCATTTCCTTTGCACAGTGGCTCAAGGGCCTTTTTAATGGCACGATTACTGGAACGTCAAATTGCAAGCAATGGCTTCTTCAGCAGACCCCCTACCCTGGTCCACTTAAACATCTCCTTCACAGATCATCCATGGCCATTAAGGTGCCTGTTCACATTAGCTTTAGGTACATGCTCTGGAAGAGATGCTCTTTACCTCTCACCTGCTCTCTAGAAAGGAGCCAAGACATGACACTTCCATGTGCCTCATGCTTCCTACCTTAAAAAATCGAAAAGGGAGCAGAGACTAATTAGCCACAATAGTAAAATATGCATTTAGAGGAATGGACAAATCAGAGCTCCACAGGAGGAACGCAAACCAGGGACAGGTTAAGTGAAATGGTAAGATAGCACACACATTTTGGAGCCTGAGCTCTGCTTCACTTTATGTCTGGCTTTGGAAACTACCTGCTCACTCTACACTCCCTTCTATGGCTTTTATGACTTCCTTTGCTGCAGTTGATACCCTAGCTATAACGTATGGCTGTACATACCTTAGCATAGGCATCATGGCCAATGTAGTCATCATCCCTTAGCTCGCATCCTCTTCCAATTAACTTACAGGATCATTTTATCCACCTCTCCCTTTCCTGAAACACATGGATCTATTTCTGCTACCTTTACCTTGCCAGTACCGTGATGTCTTAGTTACTGTAATTTTGTATTGTGTTAGATATTTGGTATATCAAATCCAAAATATGTGACCTACTCTTTTAAAGAAGAGCTTAGCATCAACTTGTTACATTTATTAAGGAGTCTTATTTATATTCTGATTAAGATTGAGCCCTTGTATAGATAGATGTGTAGAGATGTGTCTGGGACAATTTAAAAAAAACACACGATCCTTTGTGATTATTGTTCTAGAACAGGTCAGATTGTTTAAATGTATCAGTCTGGAAAAGAAAAGAAAAGCTAATTAGTTTTGCCTCTTGAATGGACCATCTTTCGTCACAAAATCAGCCAATATTCCTGGCCACTTCCACACCGGCTGCAGTTGTCCCCAGCTCACAGCACTTCTCCTTGTAGCCAGTAGGGGGTGCTCCTGCAGCAACAGGCCTCCCTCCCCAACATGGAATCCTAACAGACTTCAAGCCCTAGGAAGTATTGGTTTGTAAGTGATCAGCTGCAGTTCTCACACATTCTAACAGTCTCACATCTGTAGGCATTTTATGTAGAAGACAAGTAATGGGAGAAGGTGAGATCTTCAAAGTGTCTTGTAATCGAAGAAGGCCTTTATTATAGACGCACAGAAGGCAGAAAGGGATTACAGCAAGCTGTGTTGGGGGCTCAGCAGTCCAGCCTCTGATTTTAGGGTCTGTTCCTTTGAGCTCTGGTGCCAGGAGGCTGCTTTGTGAGCTGTCAGTTTCCTGATCTAAGTCCTTTAAAGGGGAGCATTTTTAAAGTGGGGGAGACAAGCTCTGGAGAGCAGTAAGTTGGGGGCTGTGGAAGGAAACTGGCCTGGTTGTAGACAATCTCATGGAATGAAACCTACTTACTAGGTTTGGAACAGTTTTCCTCACTGTCGATTGTACTGATGTTCAATGTCTTCACCTCCCTACCAATCTGAGCCGGCCCTTCTTCCATAAGTCCCTGAGCTGTCCCTGGTATCTTTTGCAAAATCCTATTACACCTGGGAACTTGTTTATGTCTCCCTCTAGGTTACACAGACTGGATGTATTGTAAGAAAATTATGAACTTTGTGTAGATGAGGGGGCAGGAAGGAGGAAGGGAAGGTTGGAGAGAAGAAAGAAAGGCGGGTGAAGGGAAGGTTCCAGAGAAGAAAGGAAGGAAAAAATGAAAGAAGAGGGAGGTATCATAGTGTGGATAATCTAACATTTTGGGCTCAGTTAACTTTTACATAAACTCACAGTCTGAAAGGTCAGTGACAATATTCACAGAGAGAATTACTGGTCACAAATCACTGCAAACTCTAATATCAAAAATATTTTGTTTCTAGTGAAGTTAGTAGAGATATTTGTACCAGTAAACATAGAATATAGCCATAACCACCTCATTGTGAAATTTGACATTTATGCAGATTCCAGGGATTAAGTACATAATGTTAAAGTGTCCTTAAAACTAGTGAGGTTCTGTATGAAGATGCTATAATGAAATCTCTTTGTATTTTAATGTACACTAATAAAATAGGCTCTGAATGTAGTGTTTGTACATTTCTATTAAAATCATATGTTGTCCTGAAACTCAGGTATACAGTGTTGTCATAGCCACATGTCGCTGGGATGAATCTCCAAACCAGGCACAATTTTGGGGAGGAAATTATTTATTATTGAACTAACAGATCCAGGGGAAGTTAAAGAAAAAGGCTGGCTTCCTTTTACAGAAGCAAGCAGAGACAGAAACAGCACCCCCAGAAGCAAGCAAGCAAGCAAGTACACTCCAAACTAGCAAACAAGAGGAACTCCAGGCTTAAGCTTCACTCCTTTTATCTTTAATATAATTACATTCACTTTTTGTTTTTTAAAATTTTCTCATTTATTTATTTGCAAGGAGAGGGAGGGAGGGAGAGAGAGAGGGAAATGAACAGGCACACCACGACCTTTGGTCACTGCAAATGAACTCCAGATGCATGCACCTCTTTGTGCGTCTGGCTTTCCGTAGGTACTGGGGAACTGAAGCTGGTAGGCTTTGCAAGCAAGTGTCTTTAACCACTGAGCAATGTCCCTGGCCCACATTCACTATTTCTAAGTTCTGCAGGATTGCACGAGATAAAGCAATGGGTAGGTACAGTACCTAGTGTACAGTGAATTCTCAGTAAGTGATGTCTAGTTTATGCCCACCATTATGCCAGGCCCATGGGAGAACACAAAAATGTTTAAAATGCTATATTTTCATTCTGAATAATATTTTACCTATCATATTAAAAACCTGGACTTCAGGTAGCAGGTCAGAAGCCTACATATGATTCATTAAGAATAAAATAAAGCGTGTCTATAAAATGTACCTTTCATGTAGATATATAAATTATATTTGAAATAGGATACGCTTACATTCTATTTATCACTTTTTGTTGTAAAACTAAAAAGAGCTGCAGAAAACCACATGGAACAAATATAGACTTTACCAAATCCCTATGTGGCAAGTAGCTTGGTATCCATCCCTCAGTTTTAGAAAGAGAATATCGTCATCTCTGCAGAAACAATCCATGGACTTTCTTCAGTCTCAGCACCCCATCTGTCCCAGAGAGCAGCCACAATCCTGAGGGGCAGGGGAGCACATCTTCCTGGTTTTATTTCCCAAATTGGCATAGTTTTGTCCTGCTCACGAAAAACACTTGCTGTAACTTTTATGTCTCTATCAATCTATAGATCATTCTTTTTTTCTTCTTATAATGCATCTATGAAGAACCTGGAATATTGGCCTTCCATAGCCTGGAGTCTAGATGTGCTGAGCACACACCCTGGGCCCTTCTCATGCCCCTCTGTCCTCAGTCTTTATCGTACTTTGGTAACAGGGTCGAGACACTCAACTGACCTCAAGTTTGGTCCTGTTGGAAAATTATGCATTTTCATCAAGCAGCACATCATGACTGCCTTTTGTGCTTATTTAAACAAAATAAAACAAACAAATGAAAGTTTATAAGCAATTGATATCCAAAGCCTACACATTCATTTATTGGGGTTGAGAGAAAGATAATAGAATTCCATTATTTTTTAAAAATTTATTAGCTGACAGAATTTTATATGGCAATGTTTCTGTTAATCTTTTAAAAAAATATCTTTTATTTATTTATTTGCAAGAAGAGAGAGAAAGAAAGAGAGATTGAGAGATAGAAAAAGAGAGAATGGGCATACCCATTGCAAATGAACTCCAGATGCATGTGCCACTTTGTGTGCCTGGCTTTATGTGGGTGCTGGGGAATTGAACCTGGGTCATTAGGCTCTGCAGGCAAGCACCTTAATAGCTGAGCCACCTTTCCAGCCCCTCTGTTCATTTTTTTTAGTAGTCTAGCGCCTAAAGAAAAGGCAGTGTAAATGCTGAATGCTTTTGCGGCCTCAATTTTCAAGACCATAGCCTCTCTCTAGTCTTCACTTACCTTAAGAAGATGGCATTGTCTGTCTTACAGATTAGTAGTGATTACAGCCTATGATATCTTTCTCACTGCATGTTAGTTCCCTTGGAAGGATGCATTAGGTGTTCTCCTGTAATTTAATGTTAATGTCCCTCTCATGATGTCAGCTGCTTGAAGCTTGGTTTTTTTTTTTCCATAAATCCCAAAGGATGAAAAACACAATGGCTTTCTTTGAGTTCCTATACGCTGTTTGTTTATGACATTCATACATTTTACATTTTCTTCCCCCAAGTGTCTTAAATGTGTTAGCTTTTGTTGTTGTTGTTTGGCACAATGTACTTCTGTCCGAGAAAGAAGACAGCCAGTCATTTGTGACATCATGGATGAGCCTGGAGGACATTGATACTAAGGGAAATAAGCCAATCACAGAAAGACAAGTACTGTGTAATTTCACTCATAGAAGCAGAGAGTGGGATGCTTATACCACTAACTGGGGACTCTCTCTCTCTCTCTCTCTCTCTCTCTCTCTCTCTCTCTCTCTGCTGTGGATCAAACCCAAAGAACATGCTAAGCAGGCACTCTATTACTGAGGTATGTATGTCCACAGCCCCTTCTAATTGTTTTTAGAAGCTGGGGTTCATGTGACTGGCATGACGCACGTTACTTAACCATTAGAAATACACAGCTCAGTGGCATCGAGGACACTCATGAGCTTATCCAATGGTCGCCTCTCTCCATCCCCAGAACTCCTTCATCCTCCCAAACTAAAATGAGGCACCCATTAAACACCTCACCATGTCTCCCCCACTTTTCATTTACTTTTGATTTTTAAAATATTTTATTTATTTATTTGAGAGAGAGAGAGAGAGAGGCAGACACTGAGAGAGAATGGGCACATCATGGCCTCCAGCCACTGCAAATGAACTCCAGACACATGCGCCCTTTTGTGCATCTGATTTTCTATGGGCGCTGGAGAATCGAACTCAGGTCCTTCTGCTTTGCAGGCAAACGCCTTAACTGCTAAGCCATCTCTTCAGGCCTACTTTTGATTTTTTGAAAGTTTTATTTTTACCTATTTCTCTGAAGACATTTTGATTGTGCTTATTAACTATTTCTCCAGTTTTGTTGACATATGAATATATATGACATAGGCAGATGACGTATGGCTGAGAATAAATGAAAACCCTTGTCTGAAAGAGGTGCAGTATGTTTCCTTAAAGATATTTTTATTTATTTATTTATTTGAGACAGAGCATCTTAGAAGGGCCTGCCTGCGTTAATTAAGTCCAAAGTGTTGTATACCTGCCTCAACCCTGATTGAGCAAGACAATCTACACGAGAATCCCCATTATTTCTTTTATAAAATATCTTTATGATGAATAATTATATACATTATATGAGCAAATCTTGTGAAGGTGTCCCCATTTCCCCCCCTCTCTGTCCCCTACCCACTGGGGTACCTTCCTCGGTGTGCATACTGGTTCTGTCCATAGGGTAGGGGGTATGAACTGCATCAGAGGGAGCCAGTTTTCGTTTCCCCATCACTTCTGAGCTGAGGATGTGGATTGCCCTGGGTATCACAGCCATAAAAGCAACCTCATCAAGGATGGAGTAAAAGGTGAGGGATAAAGTTGCAAGATGTGTTTACAACGATTGGGTTAAAATTAAGTAAAAATATCAAAAGGCATCTAAGTCGACGAATGATACAAGCGGATTTTCCGATGATTTGAAGTAGGGAGGACTCGATGTTAGGAAATGAAATTAACTTTGTATGAACCTGTATGCAATCAGCCATACTAATGTAAGATTTTTGAAGTATTAATTGCAAATCACTCTCATATGCTCATGAGCTTAAGTTCCCAGAGCCCATCATAATCACCTGGGAATTGTACTTGAGTGACTGTCTCCCATGGTGAGCCAATCTGGGTTAGACAGGATATTTAGGCTGAGAAATTTTCCTAGAAAAAGGAAAGGTTTTTATTTTTTCTTATTTGAGTGTTCTTCTTAAATTTAACTGCACTCTTACCTGTTCATTTCAAGTGTATTTGTGAAGGGCCTGACCACACAGGAGATCTTGGATCACAACCACATTCCTGATCCAGAGCAGGAGCTGCCCAGGGCTTTGACTTCGTAACCCATTCCTCAAAGTTCTGTGTTCAGAGAGGTTTGCCTCCACGGGACAACAAACCAATGTCTTGAGCCAAAGCTCGACACTACTATGTGGTTGTAAAATCAGAAGTGGTAGAGAAATACGTCATTATGTAGCAGACCCTACTTCTTTGTCTTTTCTAAGGTGCGTTCTCACTGAACAATCCAAACAAGTTTAAAAAATATTTTATTTATTTATTTGCAAGGGGAGAGGGAGAGAGAGAAGAGAATGGGTGCACCGGGGCCTCCAGCTACTGCAAATGAATTCGAGATGCATTCACCATTCTATGCATCTGGCTTTACCTGGGTACTAGGGAATCGAACTCGGTTCACCAAGCCCTGCAGCAAGCACCTTAACTGCTGAGTCATCTCTCCAGCCCTGAAACAGGGTTTTTGAGCACTCTGGGACTTAGCTCTTCACCTATAAAATGTGGGTTGTGTTAGATTCTGATTTCTGACTCTGGTTTATCAGGTTTTTGAGTCCAGATCTGCAATTATCATCTGTGGCTAACCTGGTATATCTCTCTTCTCTTTCATTCTTTGGTAGCAGCACCTACTGGAACTTTAGTACATGTGTGCTGGATGAATAAACCTAGGGTCCTTCTCATCAGTGTTCAATAGAAAAATTAGGTTAATTTGTTTCTTATGCTTTAAAATACCCCAAACATCAGTGGCTTTGCATACTAGAGTGAAAATACATAGTCAGAGACCACAAATGTTCTTTTAGACACTGCTTTGAAAATGAGTCAGTTGGAGAGATCTGAAGCAGAGGTCAAGTGTTGGGCCCATGTGGCTGCTTTCTTTGTATGTCATGCATTGATAATATTAATCTAGCAGTAATTTGATTTTCATTTATTTTGTGCTTTTGAAGTTTAGAAAGTGGCTTGTTGTGGTCAACTTTCTAGTTGCTGCGCAGGAAAAACCCAAACAAAAGTGGCTTATAGAGGAATGTGTTTATTTGGCTTACAGACTCGAGGAGAGACTCCATCCTGGCAGGGAAAACGATGGCATGAGCAGAGGGGTGGACATCACCTCCGCCTCAGTACTGCAAACAGTGGCAGGAAGGTGTGCCAAACACTGGCAAGGGGAAGCTGCCTTATAACCCCCATAAGCCCGCCCCCAACAACACAACTCTAGTGAGGTTGTAATTCCCTAACTGCCATCAGCTGAGGATCGATCTATCAGAACACATTCATTTATTCGTGGGGGATACCTGGATCAAACCATGACATGGCTGAACTGCATTTTATTCCTTGTTAGACAACTCTTAAATGATTCATGATATGATGAAAATTTCTAGAAAATACTATTGAAATAGTTGGAAACACTAAAATTATTCCAGAAACTGTTACTTACATGTCAATCATTGTAAATACAGACAAGATAATCATTCTCACACTTTTTTTCCAAAAAGATATCTGCTGTCAATCTCATTAAATTACAAAAAATTAAATATTCCTGCAAAAATTTAATTCAAGTACATTACCTTGAAAATAATCTATAATGTAGTCTTTTACTAACTTCAACTTATCTTCTTGTCTATAGATTGGAATTTGTGAAAATTTTGACATGTTTTCCTGGGGCAAATGTTTTGGACAGGGTCTTTTGGCTCATCAGAATCAAAATTTAGACAATCTTCTGTTTCAAGAGTAATATTTTAATTTTGTAATTAAAATACTTTCCATGCTATTCCATTCCCTCGGTTCAAGGCTACATGTCTGCAGAAAATCAGATCCCGAATGCCTCTGAGAGAAGACTCTCCAGCCCATCAGGAGGGCAGTGTGGGTGGTGAGGTTTGTGGGGATCACAGAGGATCCTCTGCCCAGTTCTTCAGGGTTATTTCTACACAACTAAGGCAGTGACATCAGTACCCACATGCATCAAGGACATTTTCTTAGTTAATAAAACAAAAATGAGACAAGATATGTGCATTGATCAGATGAGTTCTTCATTCTCCAGGTAGTTTTTTAAGCTGCAAACTTCCCTGAACAAGAAATTGACATTCTTAAAAGAAGGCCCACGCACGTTGCCCTTAGACTGCTCTTAAACAGGGAAGAAGACTTTCATGTGAGTATCTTTTCAGTTAAGTCCATAACAACTTTTTTAAGGGTCATACATTTCAAAATGGACAAATGTGTTTTTGGTCAGTTTTGCCACCTTCCAATCTCAATTTAAGATATACTCTGAAATGTTAAGATATATTTTATCCTAACATCTTATTTACAGAGGTCTTTATTAATGACTGTGTTAAGCCTTATGATATTGGAGCTAGTTTACTATATAAAACACTCAAATACATTTGGGTTTGGCAGAAATAAAAGGTCCTGCAACTCCCATATTTCTTCTTTAGAGGTGACCTCATGATTAATATTAACATGGGCTACTGATTTCTGTGAGCTTTTCTGGGGCTTCAGTATTGCAGGTTACTTTATTTTCTTCCTACCTGAAATGAGATGTTTTTTCATCTTCACAACACATGCAGGCAGAGTGGCATTAATCTTTTCAAAAATAGTTTGAGGCACAAAATCATTTTGTGCTATTTAATCCTGAAGAATTCTTTCAAATGAGCGATCACCTCTAAGCTTACGATTTGCTACAAACAGAAAACTGTATCTATTTAACATAAGGCATTGTCTATTGCTTAATTTTAATAGATGCTACACTTAATTATTACACTGAAATGCACAGCTAGCGCTCTCCAATGAAATCTTACCACGACAATCATATGCAGATGGGACTGTCTTTGTCTTTGAAATTATAAAATGTTTATGTGTTACTTCTGAGGGGCAGCATGCTTGCTTATAAAGTGGGGAGGAGGAGTAACCCTTGGAGAAGATGAATCAAAAGATGTCAGGCTTGCTGGGAAGCAGAGAGGAACGTAGAAGTCTGCATGAGTGGGGATTGTAATTGTAGGATGGAGACCTGGTTCTGTCCCAGGTCTGCAGTATGTCTTGAGCTGGTTTTCAGAATTCTGGGTTTGGCAAATCCAAAGTGTGTTTTGCTAAACACTCCCTCCCCCCCTTCATTTTAAGCCCATGTGTATTGTAAAGAAAATTTAATCCGTATGTTTTTGATTCCTTTACACTTAACTCATCAAAATATTGTTTTGTAAAAGCTATTTGATGTCTGAGAAGTCTTTGAGTCTTTTTATAACTTTTAAAAGCTTTTTACTCCCTTAGAAACAGGAAGTTGTGTTTGACTGAGAATAAACAAGCTAAAAAACATAGAAGCTAGAATCTGTTAGAATAGTTTAAACCCGGGATAAATATTAAAATTAATACAAGTGGTAAAGTAAACGATACGTGCTTGGTTATAAGCATTTTTCATGGTTTAGTTCATTAAATTCTTCAGCTCCTTTGTATGATAGACATTTACTATCTCTAATGAAGATGAGAAGTTTGATGAGATGACTCAGAGGTCATACTTCTGAGGTGGCAGGGGATTTGACGCTGGCTGGCCTGTATCCAAACCTTTCACCATTGTTCTAGAAGCCTGCTTTAACCATGCGATCCTGGAATTAGAAACTATAGACTTCACTTAAAATTAGTTATGTGCTAATAATGAACAATCCTGATTCTCCTGCCCTGGAGAGCGTCTGCTTTGTAAATGGATACCAATAGCCTAAAGGAAGTGGGGGGCGTGAATAAATATTTCACATTTCTTTGGTGTCATTCATAATTCATTCACTTTAAAGCATTTATAGAGTATGGTAATTCAAGGTCTCATTGGGTCATGGAACTTGTATCCCAAAGAAGACGATTAATTCTCTTATGAGTGCTGACTACTGGGAGAAACTGGGAGTTACTGCCCGAGCTGCTCTGCTTATTTCTAGTCTTATCTGGAGGGTTGAAGGCAGCTGGGATAACTCTGTCTAGCCTCTGCCCTTGAGTGAATGGGTTTCCTATGGACACCATAGCATTTGGGGGGCTGAGTCTCGTTGGTCAGAAGCCCGTGGATAACATCTTCCAGCGCATCTCTTCCTTTATGTGGTGACATCGATGAGCTAGGATCCATGTTTATGTAGAACAAACTTTATCCTTGAAAACCTTGGCTAAGTTGAAGAACAAAACGCCTCAAAGACCTTCCTCAGGGAAGGCCACTTTCACTAATATCACCTGGTATGCCTCACTGTATTCGAACAAGGGGTTTTAGCAGAAACTGAAAGATACTTAACAGTCAACATGGTAGGTTAAAGTTTATGCGAAAATTATGTGTGTGTTTACATTATAAAAGCTATTCAAATTTTTAAAAACAACTAGGAAAACAGAGTAAAGTCAAGAGTCAGATTTTACCTACCAGCATAAGTATAGGTGACATTCTGTTGGTTGTAAATTTTATTTTATTTATTTTTGAAATACAGCTTTGTAAGTGTGTTGCATTTTCAGTTATTGCTTTCTTTTCAAATAATGATTTGCTAACTCTGAGAATACCATGTTTGATTTTTTTTGTTGTTGTTGTTTAGTTTGACGACATTTCTTGGTGCTTTAGTAAAGACATTCATTTCAGCTGTCTCTCCTCAGCTTGGCCTTAGGATATTATTTATGTCATTTGGGTCAAGGGAAGAATATATGGATGAGGTGCACAGTGAACAAACCGAACAGCTTGCCTCCATAAAAGTTACATTTACATGTCTTGATTCAATTAAATCATGTGACAACAAATAGTGTCATGTGCATCTCCATTGTTTCATTCGGGGCTTATTCTAAATTTAAACGTAAGTGACAATGTTAGGGCTGAGTCTTGAGAAGGATTGCGGGAATAGTTACTACCAATCAAAGTCTTGGAAGCGGCCTCCAAATTTAACATTGTAGTTTTCAAGGAAGTCACTCCATTTCTGTTGTCTTTCACTGTGTTTTTGAAGATGTTTAATTGACACCTCAGGTAACAGCAACCACACACAAACCCAAAGTACAACCCAGTCACCTTCTAATACACAAATGTTACAGAGTGTGTGTGTGCAGAGAGGCTTCATAAAATGTATTTGAGGATGCATTCTCTTTCCCTCTACTTCAGTGATTCAACTGTCCCTTGAAGGTCACTGGGCAGTACATGTATACTTGGAATAAGCCATAGAATTGTGCCAATAAGTCTTGCACTGAGTTCAATGCACACTGGATCTGACAAGTTAGTAACAAAAGTCTCAGGGGTCTCAAGAGTCCCCTTTTCATTTCTCATCTTATTTCCTGTCTTCATATAACATCATACTTTTTTAGGCATTTAAACTGTTTAAAGTATAAAACCTCACAAAATTCTTAAAGCAATATTTCCATTTAAATTTTGGGGGTGGCTTAAAAGAAACAACTTTGTTATGTCGTGGTGGAAATGTTCAGAAGGACTAGGAACAAAACCAAGAGAAACACCCTCAGAACCCAGATTTATGCTGGTGGCGAAGGTATTCTTTGAAAACTAATGATCACTAAAGAGAAGTGGCTTATTTCAAATATACAATGCTTCACATAAAACTTTAATTATTTTGAAGACTTAAGCATCTGTATTTATCCACTGATAGCAATGCAATACCTAGTATGTGATGACTTGAAACAAACAAACAAACAAAATGTCCATAAGGTAAAAAAGGCTTATGTTAATTTTCTCTAGATACAGTTTCAGTCAATATCTAGTAACATTTTCTTCTCAATACAACATACCATCTCTGGATAAGGTGTTTCCTGGGAACCAAGTGGTTCAGAAAATGAAGGATGAAGTTAGGAGAGCAAGAGCTTATAGTTTTAAATACACAATTACTTTATTTAAAAAATTACCTAAGCCGGGTGTGGTGGCAGCACACCTTTAATTCCCGCACTTGGGAGGAAAGGGTAGGAGGGTCGACTTGAGTTCAAGGCCAGCCTGAGACTACATAGTGAATTCCAAGTCAGCCTGGGCTAGAGCGAGATGTACCTCAAACCCCCCCCCAATATATTATCTATTATTTGACAAGAGAGAGAGAGACAGAGAGACAGAGATACAGAGACAGAGTGACAGAGAGAGAGAGAGAGAGAGGGAGAGAGAGGGAGAGAGAGAGAGAACAGGTGTGGCAGGACCTTTTGCCGCTAAAAACTCCAGATGTAGGTACCACTTTTTGCTAACCAGAACTGTGATGTCATGGGTAGCATTTCCATTGAAAGAAGTCACTCAGGAAAGTGATAGATGTGGCAAGTTAGGAAAGGCCATTCAAAATTGGACTTTTACTTAGGAAATATGCCCTGTCTTCCAAATCACCGTAGCTCTGACTGAACTGGAATTGTTTAGAAAGTTTCACTGCTACCACTCTTCCCAGATAGATGGAAGCCTAAGCCTAGCTGGAAATAAGTACAAATTGTCAGGCTGACTTACAAACATATGCTTTTCTTCCAAACCCTAAAAATAATTTCCAAGACTAACTGCAGTTTTGGAAAATGACTGTTCTCATCAACACTGTTTATAAGAACACTTTTTAAGAAGCTTTGAGTATTCTCATATAAATTGAGATTTTAAATAAGGTATGCCGAAATATAAGCCTAAAGTCTTAAATGCCGCAAATGACCTCAAAGAAAAGGTAAAGTCTTCTAGTACTTTCTTTTACATTAGAAGTAAAGACATACAGCAATAAATAAAATATCGATCAATAATGCTGAACAACGACATACGTTTTTAATCTTTGCACTAAATACCTCTGACTAACCCGAATGTTCTCATTTCACATGGCTTTCCTGGGCCCTTGCTAGCTTTGAGAATTTTATTCAAATGCTAAAGAAATGAAGAAAAATGAGCTTTCTTTGAAGGAAGAAAAGGAACTTGCTGAGCCATGCATATTTCAAAACCTGAATGATTTTATTTGAAGGGTTACTTTCTTTTGCAAACTTATTGCAGCTTTTTATTTGCCTATTATTTATTTTTCATGGTGCTAAGGATTGAACCCAGAGCCTTGCACATACTTACACGGAGCAACAACCCCGGCCCTTCATTTATTTTCCCATAGTACTACCTTCAAATACCTCTGATTGCTTTATCATCTTGGCCAAGCTGTGCCTGCTCCCCTCTCCTTGTCCCACAGTTGGTAGAAGCTGAGAGAAAGCAGCTCTGCCTATGGCCATACTACCCAGAAAGCGCCTGGTCTTGCCTGATCTCAGAAGCTAAGCAGGGTCGGGCCTGGTTAGTTTCTTGAATGGCAGGAATCAGGTCTCCTTGTATAAAATGGGAAAATGAAAACTATACCAAGAACAGCAAAGAATTTCAGTTTTATTTAGGCTTCACAGGGATGAGGTGGTCTCTCACTCTTGGCATATTTTCACGTTCAATAGCAGACTGGAGTCATGGCATCTTATAATTCTAAGGTATGACTTTAATGAATGGATCTACCCCTGCACTTGTCATTGGTGAAAGAAAATAAAAGCAACTCAAAGCAGTTGGTTTCCAGCATGATTACCAAACAAGGAAGTGATTTTTCCAGGTAGGGTCTTACTCTAGCCCAGGCTGACCTGGAATTCACTCTATAGTCTCAGGGTGGTTTGGAGCTCACAGCGGATGCTCCTACCTCTGCCTCCCAAGTGCTGGGATTAAAGGCATGAGCCACCACACCCATTGGGCCTTAGTCTAGCTGTTCAACCTTAAGCTAAGTTTTTAGCATATGGAGTAACTGATAAGTTTTGTTTCTGCTTACTGAGTTTAGTTTTGCTGACAGTAACCCTGTTTTCTGAATCCTGCTGAATTGGCAGTAAAACAAGGCACTTTAAGGAAATGTGCTCTGCTGATTGGCTCCAGCCAAAATGTTTAAATTTCATTGCTTAAAAGGAATATGCTGAACAATGCAGCTTTTGGGTTATAAAAGGGCTTTGGATGCCTAAAATAAACTGAGATCTGCCTGACACTTCTCCCGGTCGCATGTGTGTCCCACTATCACCTCACCTTTCCCCATCGAGTTTCCTCTCCTGCTGGCTGGTGAGACTTGGGCTATCTGCTGGGGGCCAGGGGTCCACGACCCCAACACACACCAGGCTGAATCACTCTTAAAACTAATATCTCACATCTAATTCTAAACTTTCCACAATGCTACTGTTCTCTCCTTAAAAAGATATGAACAGTCATTTCTGATAACTTGAACAACTTCAGTTTCTATTACTAAAAATAGACAACAATACTTGTTTTCATGGACTGAAATTATGAAAATGTCATGATGGCTGGAAGTGCTTTGATGGTGGTAAGGATTCAAGTGATTTGACTTGCTACAAAGTTTAATTCTACAGCTGACACAAGCACGCTCACTTCCAACCTCTGGGGTCCTAGGCTGTCTTCAGAGCGGGTCTTTGGTTGGGTGGAGTCCTCCCCTTGTTTCTTTGGTGTTGATCTCCTGTTGTAATCCTGCCTCTGTTTTAGGAAGTCAGAACAGAGACACATGTAGGTGTGAAAGTGATGATGCATGCCTTTAATCCCAGGTAGGAGGATCCGCTGTGAGTTCAAGACCACCCTGAGACTACAGAGTGAATTCTAGGTCAGCCTGGGCTAGAGCAAGACCCTACCTCAAAAAACCAAACCAAACCAAACCAAAAAGTGGTTTCCATGAAGCATCCATGTGAGCCTCCATGCAGCTGAGTTGCTGAAGCCCAGGCCCGACACCTCATCTAATTCCCACTCTAAGGACAACGGAGCTCATCCTGAAACCTCATTCACAAATGCAGCTGTGTTTGTTTGAAAAGGAGAAAAAAAATGCCAAGGAAAGAGAGATTCAGTTTGGGAGCTGTCTCCCACGGACCTGATTGTGATATAGCTCAGGTAATCTGGGAGGATGAATTCTGGTTAATGAAGAAAGGCAAGTTCAATCTTGCCAGGTGAAATGAGGACGCTCAGGTTTCTGGCTTTCTTTTATAATTTTTCTTTTATCTTCTGTTTTTCATTTAAATTAAGATCAAACAAAGAGGCATTCAGAAATTTGAGCCGATGCAATGTTTTATACATCAAGGTTTACTCATTTTTAATAATTTGTGAGCTGTGATTTCCCATTTACAAAAGTGTGTGTGTGTGTGTGTGTGTGTGTGTGTGTGTGTGTGTGTGTGTGTGCATCTGTATTAAAGAAGTGTTCTAATACACAATTTAGGCTGGATTGGTAATGTCTGGAATACCCAGTGTCTTTTATATTGATTATGTGATTGGCCCAGCCAATGATTAAAAGGAAAATGACGAGTCACAGCTCCACTGCTCTGGTCTTAAGGTTCCAAAAGGAAACCAGTTAAATTTTAAAAATTTGGGCAAAGGATTAAATGATATGATTGTCATTCCCTCAGATAATTGTTCCCTTCCATCTATGTTTCTCTTTCTCCTCCTTTCTTCCTCCTCTTCTTCCTGTTCCTTTCACGTCCTCTTTTACCTATGACATTTGACAGGTACAAAGCCTGGCCCTGGTTGATGCTGAACAGCAAGTGTGATGCACAGTGACAGAAACGGAAGACTTCAACATAAAAACTCCTTCAAACAAACTCTTTCCTTCGCCAAAGAAGAACAAATTGTAAACAAGAGACACTTAATCTGGAGGATCAAGAATGGACTGGTTGTGTCATAAAGCAAAAGGGTGTCCAGAGGTGACAGGCCAGTTAGGGAAAAACTTCCCTATGTGGGCTTTGGCTAACCAATCACGAGGAGGCTTTCATTTCTAAATCAGTTCTTGGATAGATCATAGCATTTCCTATTGGTAACTTTAGCTCAAGGAGGTCAGGACGTTTCTTGGCTTAGACGTGGCACAGGAGAGAGTTAAGGCACTGAAATTGTAAAGCTTGTGAGAAAATCATCACACAATGACGACGCTGTAACTGAACTTGGGATCCTCACACATTAGCTCTTTTTCTGCAGTTTCTTTGGTTTGGATCTGTCAGGAACTTTCAATCTCTCCTTAGGCAAAGTGAACCTGGCTCTGTAGTAGAGGATGACAGGAAGGAGACAGGAGCCTGGAAAAGCATGGAGCATGGACCTCAGTGTTTTCCCAATGTCCTTAGTAAGCAACTCTGGGTGGGATAATGGCTTTCTGCACAGGCAGAGGCCATGGGAGTTCCCAGCCCCAGAACAAAAGTTGCTGCTAAGCAGAGATGAGGACTCTGCAGCTGGCAGGCAAGCCTGAGCTGCACAGAAGGAAAGGGTGAGAAGAGCTGGTGTGGAGCCCGGCAGAAGGGCACAGAGAGGAAGAGCCTGAGCATTTGTTGGTTATTTACTAAGTTCCATACCAAGCTCCTGAAAAATGGGGTCAGCAATTACAACTTGACAAAGGTAGGATTGCCATTCCCTTTTCACTGATTCCGACATTGCAGGAATCTGGCTTTCTAAAACATTTTCTGATTGTGCTAGTCAGCATTCTGCTGCTATAACAAATAGCAGAGACAAACAAGCTTATAAATAAAATCTTTCTTTCTCATATTTTGTGAGGTTCCCATTTATCATTGAGGGGTCCTGCTGCATTTGGGGCCTGTGATGAGACAACAAACCATAGGAAAAAAGGGGGCACTGGGGAGATGGCTTAGTGGTTAAGGCATTTGCCTGCAAAGCAGAAGGACCTAAGTTTGATTCCCCCATACCCACATCAAGCCAGATGCACAAGGTGGCACATGTGTCTGGAGTTCATTTTCAGTGGCTGGAGGCCCTAGCATACCTATTCTCTCTCTCTCTCTCTCTCTCTCATATATGTCCTGCAGTGGAGCAAATATGCACCCTTCATGGCCAGGAAGTGGGAAAAGAAGACAAGACAGGGGCCCCATGATCTCCTTCAAAGACGCATCTCAAGTGACCTGCAGCTTTCCCACTACACCCCACTTTCTGGAAACGCCAGATACAGCCACAGGCTGGAGATGAAGTCTTTAGCACACTGGCCTTTAGGAACACATTCCATTTCTACCTAACAGCACTAATGACACGTCTCAGAGAACTCTGGAAATCATAGTGTGTGCTCTTTGGTCTTAAAGCCAGACACAGGTGCAGCCCCTAAGGAAGCAGTTCACAGGAAAATTCTTCCCAATGAGGAGCATGTCTGACAAACAGGTTGTGTGTTGCAGGGAGGTCGACTAATTTGGCAGAATGTATTTTAATACCTAAAGTGGCCAGAGAGCTAAAATAATTCACAGGAAGTCAGGAAAGTCCTTTTTCTCGGTGGGGCTCACTCTGGACTGGGAGATGTCATGATGTTGCAGTGGACTCAGGGTAGAAGCAGACAGAAAGAGCCAGCCAACTGGAAGTGTGTGAATCTTGCAGAATAGAGAACGGATGTGTAATATAGTGAGGAATAAGGGGGAAGAGCTGATATTCACGGGCACATTTAGGATTGGAGCCCCGGGGCGGGAGGAGATCATTATGGATCCAAGGTGTGCGGCACTCACCTGTTCTTCCTTCCTGTCTTTCTGCAGCATCAGCTTCTTCTGCTGACTTTGGGGTTACAAGGACCATAGCTGTGCCAGGGGGCTCGGTGACAGGAAGTACCTGGACTCAGAGGATGCTGTCCTTCATTGGAAAGGCACAGGAAAGGTACCAAGTCCAGAAAGTGAAGCTCATTGATAACAGCTTTGGTCTGTCGGTTTTATTTTTATTTATTTTTGGGCAGAATGAAGTTACTAAGGACTGGTTAAAGATGTTCAGTTGACATGAGTACTTGGTATCTCATAAATGATGTTATACTAAAAAATAGGTTTTTTTAAAAACAAATCAGCTTCACTGAAGTATAATTGACACAAAACACTTCACATATTTAACATGCACAATTTTGTGAATTTTGACATGTATGTGACGAAACCATTCTTAAGATAATGAACATATCCATCATCTCCAAATGTCTCCTTGTGCCATTTTGTATTTTTGCAAATATCTTCTTTTTTTCCACTTTCTTCTTCTTTGGAGATTCTAAATACATGTTATTAAGCTTTCCCACAGATGGAATTGCTGTCCCATAATTCACGGACACTTTAACCATTTATTTTTATTTTATATATATTTTCTCATCTATGTCACTTATTTTGGATGGTTTCTATTTGTCTTCAAGTTCACTGGCTTTTTCTTCTACTGTGTTGTCTAATCTAGCATAGATCACCATGTTCATGTGGATGGACCAGCTGGCCAGGCAGGCTGATAATTATTTCTTAGCCAACTCCACAAGGCAGATTATTTAGAAAACAAAAAATGGCTCTGTGTCTATTAGGAAAACAGAGTGTCTGGTGACTTATCACGCTGCTCTGGCATCCTCACAAAATAAGTATTATTGTAGCTACTATTGCAGCAAGCATATGTGTCCTCTGCTCTGGGCCAGTCATCATGACAGGTGCTTTTTAAATGTGACCCGACATCATCTGGAATAGAGTTACGCAATATATCTGCTCAATTTGCAAGTGGCACATAGGAAAATAACAGACTAACAAAACCTGTGACAAATTTTTGGAGCTGCCCCAAATTTTCCATTCTGTCAGGTCAAGTTCAGGATTCTGTGCCATTGGTGGACAGACATAGTAGATCTGGGGAGTGGCTTGGGAATCAGGGTTATCTACAGAACTCTACGGATGGCGGGAGGGCTTCCCCATGTCTTGATTTGAAACGGCAATATGTATGATTAGAACACAGGGCTCCAGACTTAGAAAACTAGAGTTCACTTGTGCTTTTTATGTCTAGATATTTGGAAGAATGCACTTTAGAATGGCCAGAAAAAGGCAAAACTTCAGAAGCAATTCACAAACCCCAAACACCTGAAATCTCTCCACATACCTACCCCTCCCCCAACTAAAAAAAGCAGCACATACTTCTGGATTTGTGACTGTCTCTTTGGAATCCCTTCTTTGACCTTGTGATGGTTTCTCTCACCTCTGCCTGGGGCCAGCTTTGTGGTATCTGGAGGACCCCTTCCCTCTGCCTTGAGTCTTTTGTGCCCACTTTCCAGGTTTGTCAAACTCAGGGCTGACTCTGCAGTAATCCAATGAGATGGGTTGGGCCCACTTGGATTTCTGGTAGCTGTCTCAGCAATGATGGGTTCCAGAATGCAGAGGAAGTCTCCACCTTTTTTTTAATTCTGTCTCCTGCTGCACAAGCAGAAAACATGTAGAAATTCTCAAAGAATGCAAAAGGACAAATGGGAACTCGACATAAAAAAATTCTTGATACATTTTCCCCTTTTCCTAACACAGTGTGGGGAAGTGGATCTGATTTCATGAATGAACTATTTGGCACGATATTTGGAAAAAGAACCAGTGTTTCATTGACCATCTTATCGGCCAACAGAGCTGCCTCTTGCCACCAATGCCACATGGTAGGAATGTGGGGCCCAGTGTCTGGAAGTCTGGTGTTTTTGTTGGAGTTCAATTCATACCAGTTGGAGCCATGCAGCTGCTTTGTGTCAAAGCTCTGCAGAACGAAGTAGAACCATTCGTCAGCTTCCCATGGCAGGTAGAACCACCCTTTGTTAAGGATTGCCAGTTTAAAACACTCCTGATCTGATTCTATCTATCATTCTATTCTCTAGAGACCAAGTTGCTCCTACTGACCTCAAGGGATCCTCTTGGCTCAGCCTCTCAACTACTTGGGGTCATAATCGTACACCATTCTACCTGTGACTATTCATTCTTTTTTTTCCTTTGCACATGTGTAGTATATGTGATGTGTAGCACATGTGTGTATGCATGTGCCCCCTGCATGTACACACTGAGACCAGAGGAGAATATCGGGTGGCCCCTTCATCACTCATCCTCGTATTTATTTGAGACAGAATCTCTCCCTCATTCTGGAGCCTGTCACTGCTCACAAGCCCAGAGTCTCTGGTCTCTGCTTTCCATAGGATTGGGGTTACAGATGTGCATGCCCATGCCCATGCCCAGCTGTTTACATGGGTATTATGGACTTGAACTCAGGTGGTCTCTGGATTCCTAAGGCCCTCACATTAGTGTGGGAAGCACTCTTGTAATCTCAGTGATCCCTCCAGCCTTTCATTCTTTCATGAAGTAATAGAAGTTCCAGTTTAAAAGAAGAGGAAATGGAAACAGCAGAGCAGTGAGAAGCTACTGAGGAAACATTCGCCGATCTTCAAGCGGTTGGCAAGGGAAGGGGGAGGGCCACCAGAAGACCCTTGGGAATTCCTCGATTTCTTCTTTGTGGATTTTTTTTTCTATGTCATGATCATAAACTGTCCAGGATTGGGAAGTTTTGGCTTTCTTAATTTTCCCAATGAAAACAGTACTTTCCCCTGATTTGTTCCCTTTGCCTAGTGGGAATCTATAAGTAAGGATTTCTTTTTATTTTTAAGGTTTTATTTATTTATGCACCAAGGCCTTTTAATGGAATGCATACCAGATACTTGCGCCACTTTTTGCATCTGGTTTATGTGGGCAGTTTGGGAAGCTTGGGAGCTTGGGAATTGAACCCCAGCTTTTGCAATCAAGTGCCTGTAACCACTGAGGCATCTTCCCAGCTTCAGGCTTCTTTTACCTTTCAATCAAACATTATTCTCCAGATAGCTACATTATATTGAGAGGAGAGGATATCTTCCCATCTTGAATGAGTGCTCTTTGACAGGAGAAACATTTTGTCTTAGACATATCTGAAGGGGGCAATCGGTACGGCCCTCTACCTGCCGGCAGTGGTAGGGGTGCCCTCTGCATTGAGCTGTGACTGGAACATCAGACATTGGTTGTACCCTGCCACTCAGCAACGGAACAGCCAGAGAGCAGGGGAAAAAAAACATCTCCCTTCTTACGCACTGAGATAGGATCACACTTTACCAGAGCATCTTATTTTAAACCCAAACAGAGCAATTTTCTTGCTACTTGTGTATAATAGAGGGCCTGATGAAATCCACATGGCTTATATTCAACCAGAGTGATGTTGATCGACAGGAGGAAGACTTTCAATAACTGGCAAGAAAGAAGAGTTCATTGTGGAGTGAGAAAATTTCCCCCTCAATTAGGGGGTGGATGGAAATATTAAGTTCCTTACTGTCTTCCCAGAGTCGTGGTCAACTGATGAATTCCTTTGACTTTCATGGCTGGTTCATTTCTCTACCCTCACCTTGCCAGGACAGACTGCCAGAAGCAACTGAAGCCCCTCCTCTCCTGGGTGGACCATGGTGAAGTAATGAACAGAGACAGGCATAGGGAGAGGTTTCCTTGAGCTACTTCTGGCTGTGGGTTAAGTCCCTCAAGGCCATCTTGGAATTTTTCCCTTCCTTTAATGGCGCTGTTAACAATTTCTAGGAGCTGATGTCAACTAATATTGCAATCTAAATATATTGTCAGCAAGGTTGTCTCTTTTGATACAATGAAACCCTGTTCTCAGCAACTCAGTTCCATTGAATTCCTCAGACCTGGTCAGTGTGATCAGGGTTGTGTTCCCTGCTCACTCCCTGCTTTTTAGAGGCCGATGCCTCACTATTTCAGTACTGTATTCCCTGAAATAAGTACTTGTGGATATGTATACATGTTTATCTTACTTTTAAATGTCAATTTCTCTGTGTTAGGATAAAAATCACGTGAAAAATAGCATCCTTGTCTGTTCTGCTCTGGGCACTACTACTCTAGGCAAAGGCTTGTTGCAAGAGGAGAGAGAAGAGAGAGGCAGAGAGAGATAGAGAGAGAGTGAGAGAGAACAGATTGGTGTACCAGGGCCTCTTGCCACTGCAAACATACTCCAGATGCATGTGCCACTTTGTGCATCAGGCTTTACATGATTGAGTACTGGGCACTTGAACTGGCAGGCTTTGCAAGCAAACTCCTTTAGCCACAGGGCCATCTCTCCAGCCCCACAAGGAGATGTTTGATAAATATTATTGAAAGATAATTTTGTGCTTAAACGTCATCCATCATCAGGAGCTTTCCAACCTCAGATGAGGCCTGTTTCAGTCCTCGTTTTTAAGAAGAGCAGTGCCTTCCAGGAGAACCTGTGGGATCTGCACACAATTCCATGAGACGCTTCTCCCAGAGGCACCTGTGACCCGACAATGATGTCCAACTTGATGTGCATATGCGGCTTACTTGATGAAGGGTTTTGATTATTTGCTCTGGAATTGTGGGTGCTCCTCCACTCATCACAGTGAGTTCCCAGGCTAGTCAGAGCTCAGCAGTAGGATACTCCAGGCTGGGTCGAGGGCAAGCCCAAACAGCATCTTACCTGGTGGAAGCAGCCCATCCACTACAGTGGGCAGGGCTGCGAGGCTGGAATGGTCATTAGTACAGGTGGATGAAATATGCTTTTGATTTATGATATTCTCAACTTAAGGTAGGTTTGCCAGGATGTAACTCCAGCATATGTCAGAGTATTTATATATCTATGTTCACATGGCTTGTGTTAATATCAGTGTTTTCAGCTGTAATTGTCTTTTTCTTCAACAATCTCAAACGTTGATCTAGAAGATCTGATAATATACTCGGTCTCTAGTTGTTACAGTTAATGAATATGTTATTCATTCACCACAGTGGATTAAATGTTCCAGTAAGCATAGCTAGTCAGTTTCGTTTGCTAATAACTTTTGCTAATAAGAATTTATAACATTAGAGTCATAATGCATCTTAAGCTATTAAATATTTATTCTATCCAGAAAAATATATAATAGTCATACTTTCAGTTTCAACTGAGTATATTTATTTGGGACACAGCAAGAGGCAGGTAAAGGATAGAACATCAGATCAAGTGCTTAAGCAACCCAGAAGAATCAGTTGGGGAAGTCTAGGGTGCAGGGGGAGAAATCTGTCAGCTGAAGCCCCTTGATCATGAGAATCCTGGGAAAGCATCTCCTTCTCAAGTGAGAATTCCAATTAAACAGAACATCAAGTCAGGCACTGAGCATCTAGCAGGAATGATGGGAGTATCCCTGCTGCAAAGTAGAGGAAATAGCAAACAGCAGATAAATAACAATATCACATGGTTACTCACACCATCCATCAGGAACAGCTGGGGGAGTCCTGTAAAAATAGTCACGTGAGTTTCCAACTGATCAGGATTCCTGGGCAGAGTGTCCTTCCCTCAGGGAAGGCTTCCGATTAGCAGGTATCCCAACAGGCATCTTTAGACCATGGGGTAGACAATAGTGTTCACTGCTCAAGTCTTACGATTTGCGGGAGGTTTTGCCAGACAGTATAGGAAAGTGTGTTCTCAGGGGTACAGTGTTTTCAACCCTCGGCTTGGGTCTGAGACAGGGGGAAAGGGATGCTCACCTCATTCCTGAAGTTAGTTCTCAACAAGCTGGAATACCATGTGATAAGTTACTGATTGACTAATAGTACAATATTTGGACACTAACATTTTGGAGGGTGGAACATTTAGGGGAACCTGCTGACCATATTGCTTGACTGCTGAAAAAATTTCTCAGGAATTGGTTTTTGAAAATAAAGAGACAGAAAAACCTGAAACAACAAAAATACAATATATAAAGGATATATAAAAATACAATATAATTACAGAACAGAAGAAGGGCAGGTATTTAAAGGACAGGCATCTGCTGTGGCTACTTCTTGTTATATTTAGAAATTTGAAAATCTTGATGGAATAAATGATTTTCACGAATTCTGAATGACTGTATTAGAGCCCAAATGAGTGGATAGAGAAGATGTGGTATACGTATACAATTCATTCTTTAAAAAGTAGAAATTATTTTAATAAAAAAAAATCTTTTAAAAATATTTTCAAGCTGGGCACGCCTTTAATCCCAGCACTCAGGAGGCAGAGGTAGAAGGATCTCTTTGAGTTCAAGGCCAGCCTGAGACTACATAGTGAATTCCAGGTCAGCCTGGGCTAGAGCGAGACCCTACCTCAAAAAACCAAAAAAAAATATTTTCAATTATTTATTTGCAAGCAGAGAGAGAGAGAGAGAAGAAGAAGAAGAAGAAGAAGAAGAAGAAGAAGAAGAAGAAGAAGAAGAAGAAGAAGAAAGAAAGAAAGAAGAAGAAATCCAGATATCGAGAATAGGTGTGCCAGGACCTCCAGCCACTGCGCATGAACTGCAGATGCATGCACCACTTTGTGCATCTGACTTTATGTGGGCACTGGGGAATAGAACCTGGGTCGCTAGACTTTGAAGACAAGCACCTTAACTGCTGAGCCATTTCTCCAGCCCAAATGTAGGCAATTTCGTCATTTGCAACCACATGGATAAACCTGGATGGCATTATGTTCAATTAAATAAAGCAGGAACAGGATAAACAACACAAGGTTTCATTTACATGTGGAATCTGAAATCATTGAGCTCAGCAAAGCAGACTGTAGAAAGCGCTTGCCTGAGGCTGAGGAGATGGGAAATGGAGTTGCTGGTCAGTGATACAATTTCTACTAGATGGGCAGAGTGTGTCTTTGAGATCTATTAAATAGTACGGTGACTATAGTTAATGCATTATATATGTCAAAGTAGCAAAGTAAATATATGTCAAATTTTCTTTCCAGAAAAACAGTATTTGAAGCCAGGCATGGTGGTGCATGCCTTCAATCCCAGCACTCAGGAGGCAGAGGTAGGAGGATCACTGTGATTTCCAAGCCAGCCTGAGACTACATCTGAATTCCAGGTTAGCCAGGGCTAGAGTGAGACCCTACCTCAAAAAAACAAACAAAAATGACATTTGATTAATTAATTAATGTGATTTAATCATTCCTCATTATATACACATATTACAAAGATTTTTACCTCATAAGTATACAATTATAATCTATCAATTTATAATTAAATAAATGCAAATGAGTAGTAATAAAATATTAAATGTTTTATTTTGTCAAAAATGTATCTTTATTATCCATAATTAGATACACTGAATGAGTGAATAATGTGGTGATGTCCCCAATTCCTCAATTTCCCTCTTCCCTGTCCCCCATCAGCTGGATATTCTCCTCTGTGGGCAGTCTGGATCAGTCCATGGGGTAAGGGGTTATGAATAGCCTAGGAGTCAGCCCGGTTCCACCCCCTTTGTATGTTGTTACTGAGGGGGGCTGTGTCTCTGGATATTCTCCTCCACCATGGCTCTTACAATCTTTCCACCCCCTCTTCCGCTCAGTTCACTGAGTCATGGTGGGTGAGTATTAAGGCTGCTTTATTGTTGAGGTTTTAGTGGTCTCTGTACTTCTGCTTTAAGTTGTGTTGAAAATCGTTGGTGTCTGTCTCGCTGGCTTATCCTGGGTTGACTGATTGGCTGTGGTTATAGGTCGCTTGCTTATCCCACCACTTTCTGCTGGGTTCCATGTGGATCCTCCATGGTAGGTCTGGGGTGGCTCATCTCTTGCCAGGATGTCAGCTATCGGCCTGCAGTTCATTGGTAGGGTTGGTTGGTAGAGTTGGATGAGCCACAGCTCTCTCGCTGCATTCTGGAAAATACAAACAGAATCTCCATCGGAGAGTGAGATCAATATAGGCTGAGATACACATTTCTGAATTGTCTAGATTCTATTGTTAGTAGCCTCTTTGTAAATCACTTGTAAAGTGAATTTCTCTTTGGGGGCCCAAGATTTTGGTTCCCAGTGCATTTCACCCTGAGTCTCAGTTCCAGTTAAGGGCGCCCCATCACTGTAAATGACAACAATATATATTTAGGGAAAATAATCATGAGATGCTATACAGTAATTAAAATTGAGTATATATACATTTAGTGGCTTCCAATAGTGAAATTTGTGACTGGAAAATAATCTGTATAATGCAATTACATTTAATTCTTGATTTATAATGGTTCATGCATGTGCAAACACACACACACACACACACACACACACACCCGATCATTCTCTATAGCTTAATGTATTTCAATATAATTTTATAAACATCTCCATGAAGCTCATGTATTTTTGTAACCTTCATTCCTAGATAATTTATTATTATTATTATTATTATTATTATTATTTTGGGTGGGTTGAGGTTGGGTCTCGCTCTAGCCCAGGCTGACCTGGAATTCACTATGTAGTCTCAGGGTGGCCTCAAACTCACAGCGATCCTTCTACCCTTGCCTCCCAAGTGCTGGGATTAAAAGCGCTCACTACCATGTCCAGCTCTAGTTTATGTTTTGATATC
>PVHP010008273.1:29430-54076 GCA_004024765.1 Zapus hudsonius | reverse complement strand
TTTTTCCAAAAGCACCTTAACCACTGAACAATCTCTCCAGCCCTCATTTTTTATTTTGAGACAGGGTCACTATGTTTCTCATGCTGACCTTGAACTTGCCATCCTTCTGCCCAAACCTTCTGAGTAGCTGAGGTTACAGGCCAGTACTACCATGGTGTCTAAACTAAGCTTCTCCCCAGGCTGGGGAGTCTTCAGGAAGCCTCAGTGTGGTCTGCATGAGTTCCTGCCTCACATTGTGCTCTCCTCTCAGGTCCCTGGTTGTCCCGAGGACCTTGCGTCTTCCGCATGATGTTTCTCACCTGTGCAAAGCAGGCACTTGGGCCTGAAGTTCCTCTCACCATGTTCCCCTGTTCCATCCCCATTCCCACAGGTTTGGGGAAAAAAGTTCCTTTGGTCACTCTTACAAAATACACATTGCTAGTTTGTGGAGACACACATGATGTCTACACTGAAATAAATGGAGTGAGCATGCTACAGAGACCCTGCAGGGGCCATGTGAGCATTTCCTCAAGAGTGTTAAGCAATGGCCTCAAAACTCCCTAAAAATAGAGCATGACCTGCCTATAGCCAGCAAGCCACCATTCAATCCAGCTACAGTTACAAAATCTCGTTCAACGCTCTCCTATGATTTTGTCTTCAGGACTGAGAGACGCATGCTAGGGAGGAGGAGGATGGACAGGAGGAAGGGGAGTGTGGACTGTGTGCCATACATCGACATCCCACAAGGAACAGATGGTAAAGACAGAGAGAATAAATAATCTAGGTCCCAGGGTGTTTTCATGCAACGTTAAATTCTACCCAGCTGCTGCAGATGTTTCCATTTCATTTGAATGCTGCTGCTTTACCGAGCTGGGAAAGCTGCGGTATACTGAGTGCTCTATGCATTATTCTAAAAAAGAAACTCTTTTTTGTGTTTAGTAGCTGAAGTACTGGAACTATTCAGGAGGTCAGAAACCACATCTGTCATATTCAAGGCTAAATTTCCAAACTCAAACCCCATCCTTGGTACCCCACAGGTGCCCCAGACGCTCAAGAGAATAAAGAATGAGTATTATTCTCTTAATTGATCAAGTCCATATTGGTTCCAACACAAAATGATTGCAATTGCATGAAAAGCAAAACATTTAACTGTTATTTATTTATTATTTTTTACAGGGTCTCCTGTAGACCAGGATGGCCTTGAATTCACTATGTAGCTGAGGATGTCCTTGAACTCCTGATCTTCCTTGCTCCACCTCTTGAGTGCTGGGGTTATAGACATATGTCATCATATCCAGGATATGTGGTGGTGAAAATCAAACATAGGGCCTTCTGCATGTTAGGTAAGAACTCTACCAACTCAGGCTCATCTTGAGCTTTCTAAAAAAAATCTTTTTATTATTTAAAAATATTTTAAATTATTTAAAAATATTTTTATGTATTTATGAGAGAGGGGGAGAGAGGGAGAGAGAGGGAGAGAAAGAGAGAGAGAGAGAGAGAGAGAGAGAGAGAGAGAGAGAGAGAGAGAGAGAGAAGGTAGGGAGGAACCAGGAATTCCTGGTGCATGAGTAACATTGTGTATCTGGGTACTAGAGAATTGAACCTGAGTCGTTAGGCTTGCAAGCAAGTGCCTTTAACTGCTGAACCATCTCCCCTGTCCCCTAATTTTTTAAAAAAATATTTTCAAGACAAGGTATCACTTGCTATGCAGTCCAGACTGACCTGGAACTTTCTATGTAGACCAGGCTGGCCTTCAAGATGCAACAATCCTGCCTCTTCTGCCTCCTGAGTACTGAATTGCTTTTTATTGTGAGTAGATATATATTATATATGTAATTGAAGGCTTTTGTTGTTGATTTGCCTTTTCAATGAAAATTGTTTTGTCTTGGTTCTGGAAATATTTATAAGAATACTTATGACAACTCTTCAGTTCAAAAGCAGTCTGAAAGATGTGTAGGTCACAATGTGTGACTTTAAAAATATTTTACTTATTTGCGAGTGAGCAAGAGAGAGAAAGAGAGAGAAAGAGAGAGGGGGAGAGAGAAGGAAGACAGAGAGAGATAATGGGTTGCCAGGGCTTCTAGCCACTGAAAATGAACTCCAAATGCTTGGGCCACTTTGTGCATCTGGCTCTACGGAGGCACTGGAAAATTGAACTTGGCTCCTCAGGCTTTACAGACAAGCACCCCAAATGCTGAGCCATCTCTCAAACCCATTGTGTGACTTTTTTTGAGGTTTTATTTACATAAGTATTTTGATTTAGGTAAATAGACTATTTTCTTTTTTAAAAATATATTGCTTGTGTGTGTGTGTGTGTGTGTGTGTGTGTGTGTGTGTGTGTGTGTGTGTGTAAGAGATAGAGAGAGAATGGGTGAACCAGGGCCATTCATCATTGCAAATTTCAGACATTTTCTCGACTTCGTGCATCTAGCTGTATGTGGGTACTGAGGAATCAAACCAGGGCCAGCAGGCTTCACAAGCAAGTGCCTTTAAATGCCAAGCCAACTCCCCAGTCCCCAAATGCATAGTCCAGGCTGGTCTCACACTCTTGACCTTTCTACCTCTTACTCCTCAGCAATGGTCTGCCTGCGCAGGTCACCACAACTGGCCTGTTCTCTGTAGTTCAAAATTCAAAGCATGAAAGGATTTCTCCCTTTTCTCCATCCTTCGATCCTCATCCCTTACACTCAAAAGTTTCCACCTTCACATGTGGATTAGTTTCTTGTGCAATTTTCCAGAAAATTGGGTGTGAGGTAGGGTGTGCTCTATGGTGCTGGGATCAAACCCAAGACCTTGTTCACACTGGCCAGGCACTCTCTCCTTGAGCTCAGCCCCAGACCTGATGTGTGCTTTCTTATCTTAACATTATATTTTGTGGAGCTTTGTGGGTTCATATTCTGGGGCATGAATCTACCATACTTAATCTAAATATTTTTTTTTTCAAGGTAGGGTCTCACTTTAGACTAGGTTCACTATGTAGTCTCAGGGTGACCTTGAACTCATGGCAATCCTGCCTCTGCCTCCTGAGTGCTGGGATTAAAGGTGTCCACCACCATGACTGCTCTATTTAAACTATTTTTTATAAAAGGGAAATTATGTTATTTCTGGTTCCTTACAATTACAGACAATGATTCTATGACATATTTGGTGTCTGTCATTCTGTACATGTATGAGCATAACACTGAAATCAGTTCTGGGGCTGGGGAGATGCTAAAGCGCTTGTTGCCCCAGTGTGAGAACCTGAGTTCTAATCTCTGTCACTCATGGAAATGCCTGGTTGGTATGGTGGCCCACCTGTAATGCCCATAATGCCAGCTCTGGGGATGCCCTTTGCAGGCTGGTCTCTAGACTAGGCCCTATTTCAGTAAATAATGTGGGAAAATGGTAGTGTCCCCTGGGATGACTCACAGCTTATCTAAGTGCTGAGGATAAGTGACAGAGGAGAGTTTATCACTAAGACAGACATTTATACCCCACTCTCCCAGGCCCAGGAACCATTACAGAAGAGGTGGCAGAAAGAATGCAAGAGGCTGAAGTGGGGGGCACAGAGAGATGGCTCAGCAGTTAAGGCATTTGTCTGCAAAGCCCAAGGACCCAGGTTCAATTCCATAGTACCCATATAAAGCCAGATGCACAAGGTGGCACATGCGTCTGGAGTTTATTTGCAGTGGCATGAAGTCCTGGCTTGCCCATTCTGTCTTCTCTCTCTCTCTCTCTCTCTCTCTCTCTCTCTCTCTCTCTCTCTCTTCAATGAAATAAATAAGAATGTAAGAGGCAAAGGATGGGGCAGAGTGCTTTTTAATGTCTTTCAGACACAAAGAGGCCATGGCATTATTGACCTCACAGTGGCTGATGCTACCTACAAAATACCTGCATAATAGGAGAGCAAAAAATAAATGATGACATCAAAATTGAAGAGGAACTAGTTAGAAACAAGAAGAGGTTCAGTGGAGGAGAGGCACATAAGAGAGGAGACAAAGGAGGGCAGGGAGAGGGGTTTGATCAGGGTACATTGTATGGATGGAGGTTGTCAATAAAAAGTAAAAAAAAAATGAAGTGGAAAGAGATTGAGGAACTCCCAAGCTCAACTCCTGGCTTCCACACATCCACATGCAATGCACCCACACACATGCAAAACATTCTTTGCACATATACTACACACATGCATAGACACAAGGCAATCCCTAGTTATAGAGTGGCTTATTAAAATGTATGCATTCTGAAGCTGGAGAGATGGTTCAGCAGTTAAGGTACTTGCCTCCAGAGCCTAAGGACCCAGGTTCAATTCCCCAGTACCCACTTGGGTATTGTTAAGCCAGATGCACAAAGAGGCATATGCACCTAGAGTTTGTTTGCAGTGGGTAGAGGTCCTGGTACACCCATTCTCTCTCTTTCTCTCTTTGTATCTCTCTCCTTGCAAATAAATGAATAAAATATATTTTTTAAAAAAAATGCATGCATTTCTTCAAGTAGCCCTGGTACAGCCATATTCTCTTTCTCTCTCAAATGAATAAAAATATTTTGAAAATTATGTATGCTTGTCCAAGCTTGATCAATATGTATGCTTTTCCAAGCTTGATAGATATTTTTCAAATTGCCTCTGGATTGATTTCAACTATTTATTTTCAAAACTTTGCTCGAAAAACTTTTTAGGGCTGGAGTGATGACTCAGTGGTTAAAGGCACTTGCTTGCAAAGCCTATGGCCCAGGTTCAATCCCCCAGTACCTATGTAAGCCAGGTGTACAAAGTGGCCCATGCATTGGGAACTCATTCCTCGGCAGCAGCAGGAGGCCTTGGCATGCCCATTCTCTCTCTCTCTCTCTCTCTCTCTCTCTCTCTCTCTCTCTCCCTCCTTTTCTCTCAAACAAATAAAACAAAATATTTTTAAAGCATTTTTTGAAAAGAAAAATTATTCAATCAAATAATTATTTCTATTCAATAGTTACACTGCAGAAAGCTGTATTTGATATTCCACCAGAAGCAATATCATAGTGATGATTTCATCAACATTAAGTATTTCCCTCATCCAGACGCCACCGGTCTGCCATGATGTCACTCGAAGCCATCTTCAGAGAATTCCTATATGCTCACCAATCCCCGAGGCTTGCTTTGTGGTTACATAGTCACTAACTGCAGAGTGCCTCTGGAGATGGTTGGAACACTCCTTTTTCTTCGCTTCCTTCTTCCTGTTGAAAGACCGAGCTGACACCCTGCAGCCTTTTTACTGTTATCAGCCCTGGAACACTGTAGATACACAGAATATCCACAGCATAGGAGAGAGAAAGAAGGAAGGAAAGAGAAACTTAACTCTTGACAGTTTTGTTTTATGTCTTGGAAAACACTCTGGGAATATTGTAGCATTTCATGGAGCTTGAAACTGAAGTCTGCAGTCATTGTTTGTGAACTGGGCCCTCTGATGGATGAGTCACTGGGAATCAAAGCTCACTGTGCTCTGTGGGTGCATGCTGACCCTCCCCTCCCAAAGCACAGAGCTGGAGACAGGATGGGGAAAGCATCCCCTACGTTGAAGCTGAAGATTCACTGTAGACTCAGGGAAGGGTGGGCAGGGATCTAGAGAGGAAGGTTTCTCCTCCAGGTTCCCTGCAAGCCCCCCTGTCTTTGTGAAAGATGATAACATCCCAGGAAACCCACGCACTTCAGTAGGTCATGAACACAGAGGAAGCATGAGGACAAGGCAGGAGGCAAGGCAAGGGGCTCTGTGGAAAGAGTGGAGAACAGAGCAGTAGGAAGTCAGGAATGTCCGCCTACTTAATATGCAAAGTACTTGAAATGCCACAGGCTTCAGCGCCAGGATGCCCTTGGTCAGAGACCCTGAACCTCGAAGCCAGATCCAGTCACCCACTCATGGCAGCTGGAGCGTGTGCAGTGCAGTGTCTCTTGGACTGAGCTCCCCTGATTTAAACTGAGAATTTAAACACGCCAACATCCTATGATCTGACCGTAATTCCCTCCCTTTAATTATTCCCAGTTGTCCTCCTTCCCTCTTTATGTCTCCTCTTGGTCCTTCTGCACCATCTGTGCAAAATGTTGATGGACTCTGAACACTGCGCAGATCTGTGGAGGTACTGATCACTGTGAGGTCATAAACCCCCTGAGGACGTTCTAACACTGCATGGTAAGAGGCTCAGGAAATAGGATTGTATATGACCCAGGACCTGAGCTTTATGAACACTAGATGAGCAGATAAGAAATTGAACTTGATAGAAAACAACAAGCCTGGCCGGGTGGTGCACACCTTTAATCCCAGCACTCGGAGGCAGAGGTAGGAGGATTGTGAGTTTGAGGCTAGCCTGGGCTAGCGTGAGACCCTACCTTGGAAAAGACAACAGAAACGCACAAAACAAACAAGGATTTGGAGAAAATATGTTTATGAACATGAGATTCTTTCCACTGTTAATTTCATTCTCTCTTTTACTCTCTTGCCCAGACTGGCCTTGAACTCCCAATGTAGCCAAGCGTGACCTTGAATGTCTCATACTTTTGCCTCTACCTATCATGGGCTAGAATTACAAATGTGCACCACTGCATCGGGTGATGCTGATGGCTTTGTGCACGCTGCCAATCAGCCCTCCGCTGTTAATTTCTGTCACTAAATTCCAGTGACTCCAGGCTCTAACTCCTCAGCTCTGGGATTACAGATGCGTGCAGCCAAATCCAGCGCACATCTTCCTGCTTGTGCGTTGAGCGTTTTACCCACTGAGCCCTGTGCTCAGCCCAAGACTTTTTTGTTTGTTTGTTTCAAGGTAGGGTCTCACTCTAGCCAGGCTGACCAGGAACTCACTCTATAATCCTAGGCTAGCCTCTAACTCACACTGATCTTCCTACCTCAGCCTCCTGAGTGCTGGGATTAAAGGCGTGCCCTTGCAGGACTAAGTAATTTCTGTTAAGTGTAAATCCTCTCCTCCATCCTCTTCTGAACTCAGCAGGCAACTGAAGTTGCTTTTTTTTTTTTTTTTTTTTTTGACACAGGGTCCCTCTAACCCAGGCTGATATACTAATAGTGATACTAATACCTCGGCCTCCAAAATGCAGGGATTAGAGGGGGTGCACCACCATACCTGGCCCGTGACTGAAGTTTTGTACCGATGTACAAAACAAAACAAAATTTTTCCCAGGAAAAATTTCAGACAACTTTGCCTTGCTGATTGGACTCAGCTGGTTTCTTTTCTTTCTTTTTCTTCCCACTCCATTCCTTTGTCTCTTCCTCTCCTCTCCTCTCCTTAGCACCTCTCTCTCTCTCTCTCTCTCTCTCTCTCTCTCTTTCTTGGGTCTCATGGATCTCAGGCTGGCCTTGAGCCCTTTCTATAGCCAAGACTACCATGAGCACCTGATTTCCTGCCTCCACCTTGCAAGTGCAGAGCCAGTGGTTTTACAGGGGAGGGAGACTGCTGGCACTCTCCCCAGGCTCACACAGCTGGGAAATGGCAGAGCAGGATGTAACCCATTCATGTAGCTTCAGAGCCCCAAACTGAGGTATTAATTATATTTGCTACCCTTAAAATGACACCTAAGACACTTTTTGATGACCCAAAATGATTATGATGTAGCAACCCAGAAGCTTCAGGGTAAAAATTACATATGTAATAGATTTCAACTTTAAAAAATTCTACAGAAAGACTAAAGAAGGATGAATGTAGGGCTGGGAAGATGGCTTAGCCATTAAGGTGCTTGCCTGCAAAGCCCAAGGACCTGGGTTGATTCTCCAGTATGCACATAAAGCCAGATACAAAGAGACACATGTGTCTGGAGTTCCTTTGCAGCAGCTGGAGGCTCTGGCACACATTTCTCTCTGCCTCTCTTATCTCAGATCAATAAAAATATTAAGATAAAAAAGAATGAATCGAACACAGGAGCTGGAACAGTCTTTAGGAGTAGGGAGGAGAGCAGGGGAATTACACAAAGCTATTGTCAACATGAATGAATTCTATAGAAAACTTCCCCCTTGATAGCAATCTACAAGCTATAGCCCTTAGCGAGAGAGAGGGGAGATCCAAACAGAAGAACCCCATGGAAGGTGGAAAAATTTTAACCTTAAAATCATGGGCTTTGCACCCCAGACCTACTGTGGAGGATCCACATGGAACCCCACAGAGAATGGTGGGATAAGCAAGAAACCTATAAACACAGCCAATCAGTCAACACAGGATAAGCCAGCGAGACAGACATCAACAATTTTCAACACAACCTAAAGCAGAACTACAGAGGCCACTAAGACCTCAACAATAAAGCAGCCTTAATACTCACCCACCATGACTCAGGAAACTGAGCAGAAGAGGGGGCAGAAAGATCGTAAGAGCCATGGTGGAGGAGAATATCCAGAGATATGGTCCCCTTCAGTAACAACATACAAAGGGGGGTGGAACCTGGTTGACTCCTAGGCTATCCATAACCCCCTACCCCATGGACCGATTCAGTTTGCCCACAGAGGAGGATATCCAGCAGATTGGTGACAGAGAAGAGGGAAATTGGGGAACTGGGGATACCAACACATTATTTGTTCATTCAGTGTATGTAAATATGGATAATAAAGACATAATTTTTAAAAAATATCTATTTATTGTCCATAATGAGTTACATTATTTAGTGGGCAAACAATGAGTTGTTTTCTCCAATTCCCGGATGCTCCCCCTCCCCCATCCCCAACCAGCTGGATATCCTCCTCCGTGGGCCATCTGGATCAGTCTTTGTGGCAGGGGACCATGGATAGCCTAGTATTCAGCCGGGTTCTCCTGACCCAAGTGTGTTGTTACTGAGGGGTGCCATGCCTCTGATAATCTCCCTCACCATGGCTCTCACAATCTTTCCACCCCCTCTTCTGCTCATTTCCCTGAGTTGTAGTGGGTGAGTATTAAGGCTGCATAAAGACATAATTTATATAAAAAAAAATCTGCCAATGTCCCCCCTCAAAAAAAAATCATGAGCTTTGGTGGGTAAATCCCAGGGCCAGAAAGCTGTTAGTCAAGGAGACACATGAGGTCTCCAAAATAATGCAGGCCATTGCCAAAGCACTTGGTTACCTGTCAGCGCTAAAAGGTAAAGACACCAACATTTGCAGTCACAGGACAAGGACTCAGTTTTATAACAATGACTGCTTGTTAGTGTGCTGTGTGAAGGTGGCATCTTCAGAGGCTACAGGCTTATAGGTTTCTTCTGTTTCCCTTCTCATAATGAGGCGAGCAAGTTCCTCTCTCCTGCTTTTGAATGTACCAGGCTCATTATATTTGCCCATATGCAACTTCCTATTGCAAGCACTATGGTTGGCATTTGTTAACCACAGGTGTTAATGAGGTCCATTGCAAAAGGTTCAGCCAGCTCAGAGGGTATGTCCAAGGGACTTGTCTTGCATGTTCTCTGAGCATGTAAATGTTAAAAGGTGTGTTTCCCATGGTTTAAGTTCCAGCCTGTTCCAAGGAGAGGTATCTATGGCCATACCACCCTGAATGTGCCTGATCTGGTCTGATCTCCAAACCGGATCTCAGGCCTGTAATCAGCTGTAATCTATAAGGTTTAACAAATACCCTCATCACACCAAGCATTGTTGAGTATAGAAAAGGAGTTCTTGTCCATGTCTGTTTACCTCCTCTATCCCATTATTATTATTATTACTTTGTGGTTTTTGAATCCGGACCTCACTCTAACCCAGGCTGGCCTGGCCTTGAACTCTTGACAATCCTCCTGCCTCAGCCTCTGGAGAGCTGGGATGATCAAAGGCATGCATCACCTCACCCAATTGGATTTTCTTTTCCCCACTTTTTTTTGTGTGACAGTGTCTCATGTAGTCCAGGTTGGCCTCAAATTCACTATGTAGCTGTGGATAAACTTGAACTTCTGACCTGTTCCTTCCACCTACCAAGTTTATGCAGTACTAGGTATAGAAGCCAGGCAAGTACTCTACCAACTGAACCCCAGTGCCAGCCCTATTCTCCAAATCTTATTCCTCATCACATAACTTCACATAGGGAAGCTGTATATGCCTGTTTCTAGAACCACTCTAGGTTAATAATAATTAACAGTTGTCAATAGTACCGTCTTATTATTTAATTCTTTTTACTTTTTGAGACAGACTGGCTATGTTTGGGGTTAAATCTGGAACTTTTAGGCTCAGTTGATCCTTCTGCCTCAGCCTCTTGATTAGCTACAGGTATGGATTGTAATACCTGATAAGTAGCAACCAACTACTAGTAGTAATTGTTCAGTCAGAAGCACACAGGCCGGGGTTGTAACTCAGTAGCACACTTGTCTAGCATGTGTAAGGTTCTTATGCCCAGCTCTGCAAACAAAACAACAGCAACAACGTCCCAGAAAAATGTTAGAAGTGATAGTTATTACCCCAGTTTTCTGCTGAGGCTAATTTTGTGGGCATCTTTCTATATGGGCTTACCACTGGAGAGTCAGACACTTCTGACTTTAAGCCCTTGGTATTCAAGAGTGATCACCAAGATCTCCTTGCCTTCATACTTCTTAGAGTCAGTTGAGCTATGAGACACTTTCTTTTTTTCATCCAGAGACAGGACGGCAAAGTGACTCCTACTTCCTGAGCCTTGAACAATTGAAGGAGAATCCAAGGACCTCTTAAGGACTAGGAGCAATATTTGGACTAACTGATCATTCATTCCAGATGTCCAGCTAAATGGTCATTCACTCAGCAGCACAGGGCTAGAGGAAAGCTGGGTGAGGGAGCAAAGGAAGTGGGAGGAAGAGGAGAGGAGTTAAGTTGGCTCCTGGGTTACCAGACACAAGACTTAACTTCAATTCAGTGTGGAACAGAATGAGAGGAACAAAGACCATGTCTGCATGACACCACTTATTCAAATAAAATCTCACTCTGGATGTGGTGGCGCACACCTTCAATCCCAGACTCAGGAGGCAGAGGTAGGAGAATTGCTGTGAGTTCGAGGCCACCCTGAGACTACATAGTGAATTCCAAGTCAGCCTGGGCTAGAGCGAGACCCTACCATGAAAACAAAAACAAAACAATCAAACAAAAACCAACTTACTCTTTACCCAGTTTGACACAAAATTTCTCAAAATAATGAGACCTGCATTTTTGTGCATGCAAACCAGATTGACGATATCCTATTACGTCAGGAATACAGCTCAGGAAAACAGTTACAAAATAGTACAGAAGTTTCAGGCTTTGTGCATTACTCCCCCCCTCCCCAAGAATTGTGAAGAAAGTGCTAAAAGTCTGAATAGGAATTAGTGGCTGGGACCTCCTTAGGTCACATGTGGCCACAGGGGATCTTCTCCTGCCATGTTTCTGAGATGATGAGACCAGGAACAGGGTGTGGAATATTTCAGGAAGAACAGCAATAATGCCTCCCACTGCGTGCTAATGGTCTCAGAAGCTGCAGGGCTCTCAGTCAGCCCTCTGAAGCCCAGCGCCTTTGCTCCTAGATGAGGAAGTTAGCTTTGGAGCGTTGAAGTAACATTCTCACGATTGCCAGGCTGCATTTGAACTCAGGACTCTGTTTTCAAAGAGGATGTTCTCACCACACTATTCTGCCATGTGTAAGATGGGGACCTTCTAAATTCACCAATTTAATTATTTATTTATCCTTTTCTATGTGCAAGGACAGTCACTGCCTCACCCTGATAGGAAATGCTCTCTGCTCTCTCTGAATGCCACACTTGTAAATTAATTGATTAATTATTTTAATAAGTAGAAACTTTGTACGTTTGCAGCAGTTACTGGTGTGTGTGGGTGGGGTGCGATGTCATTGGACATTCCCCCACCATTGCTCTTACAATCTTTCCACCCCTTCTTTGGAAACGTTCCCTGAGCCATGGTGGGAGAGTTGATGTCTGCTTTAGTGTTGAGCTCTTACAGCTTCTAGATTTCTGCTTTGGAATGTCTGAGTTTCCTTCACATCTGTCTCCATCACCCTGGGGCAGGTTGTGGGGCTTGCTGTGGGAGCAGCACTCCTGCTCATCTCTCCACTTCCTCTGTGGTTTCCCTTAGGCCCTGGCTGATATGTTATGGGTGGCTCATCTCCTGCCAGGGAGTCAGCTATCATTTCTTGTCTTGTTAAGTGATTAGGTTGATTGCAGCTCTTGCTTAATTTTTTCTTTTCTTTCTTTCTTTTTTTTTTTTTTTGTGGTAGGGTCTCACTCTAGTGCAGGCTGACCTGGAATTCACTACGTAGTTTCAGGATGGCCTCAAACTCAAGGCAATCCTCCTATCTCTGCCTTCCGAGTGCAGGGATTAAAGGCATGTGCCACCACCCTTGCCCTGAATGTCAGACTTTTGGCCCCTCAATAGGGATCCTGGGATCTCAGCTATGGGTGCATGCTTTAGGCATTGTGGTATGTACACCCTCAGCATTTGTGGGGTGCATGCACCCTTCTTCACCTTCTTTCCATACACAGCACTCCAGAATGACTTATTAGCACAGGTCATTCTGTGTGACACTAAAATTTATTTATTATAAAACTCACCTGGCAGGAGTAGGAGGAAGAGCTGATGACCTAGAACATTCCTCTGTGATCTTGCTAAGGGGCAGGCTTTGGCAAAGCAGGTTGAGGGTCTACCTGACTAATGAGGGGTCAGGGGGCTGCTGGGGCTGCTGGTCAACTCCTCACACTCTACATAGCAAGACAAATTAAGAAGACAACTCAGTGGTACTTAGTTTCCAAAGTAGGGACCACAATGGGCATGGTGGTACAAGCCTGTGATCTCTCTCAGCTCTTGGAAAGTGGAAGGAGGAGGATCAGAAGTTCAAAGTCAGCCTCAACTAAGAGTAAGTTTGGAGGCCAGCCTGGGTCCACTGAATATATATCCCTGAGCCCTGGGATAAAGATTTGTTTAAAAAGTGGAAATAAGCTCTTATAGATCTTATAGGCCTAGAATTTACTGTGACCTACTTTAACCATAATGACCTTCAAGTAAATGACACATAAACTAAACATAGCTTTTTCCCCTAAGCTTTCTTTGTTCATACCACAGGAGAGCTCTCACATTATTAGCAATATTAAGTCTTTGAAAGACTTTATACAAACACCTTGTGGTTAAGGATTTCTTAGCACACAGTCTCACAACAAGAATGTATACAGTTCAGGTGAGTTTCTGAACGCCCTCACCATTACCATTGTTTTCTGGAGCAAATTCTGTTTTTAACTTTTAAAAAATATTTATTTATTCATTTATTTGAGAGAGAGAGACACAGAGAGAGAAAGAGAGAGAGAGAGAAAGTGAATATGGTTGTGCCAGGGTTTCCTGCCACTGTAAATGAACTCCATATGCACACACCACTTTGTGTATCTGGCTTTACATGGGTAATGGGAACTCACACCCAGAACTGGGTATTTGGAGGCAAGAAATTTCTAGAATACAAACTACCAATTATTAAAACTTTATGATACGTTTCTTTGGCACCTGGCAGAATCATTCCTTTTTTATTTGTCTTCTTTTAAAACATTTTTGAGGGTATTATCACCCATTTGTTTTCCTAAATTAAGGAAACTTCGTTTATTAAGGCCAAAGTGGCATTAGGACTCATAATTTGTAATTTACACCTACATTTACTTGGAAACTTGGAAAGAATGTTTTCTTGAGTTATCTCAATTAGAGAAACAGTATGCCTCCATTTTTCAAATTCTTTGCATTCTTTCATGGTAATCTAAAGTTGCCTTTGTCTTTCTACTTATTTTATCATTTCTCATTTTAAAACGTTTGTTTGTTCGTTGGTTTGATTGGATGATTGGCTTTGAGATTGAATCTAGAGTCATATGCCAGGCAAGCGCTCTACAAGTGAGCTAAATCCCAAGGCCTCTACAAAAGGTTTGCTTGAGAATATTTACTCACTATAAAAATATTCCCAAAGTCAAGTGATTTAATACACCGACTTGTAAGTTTACATGCATACACGTACACGCACATACACACTAGTGCTCACTGTTGTGGTTAGAACTTTAGCTGACTGAAATGCATGGAAACTTCCTCCCTGTTAGCTAGCTCTCACAGTGCCAGAAGGTTCTGTGCAGGCTGCCCAGGAGGAAAAGTCATCCATGCTCTCACCCAGCTGTGGACTTTGCCAGGCAAGATGTGCTCACAGGTGCAATAGTGGCAGGGTTGTTATGGGGATAACCAATGGCTTTCTATTGGATTTCAGGGCTGCTCTACAGGAGGGGAAGCTACTACTGTTGTTTTGCTGAAGGATATGTTGTATCCACCAAACTGCCTTCTAAATATTTTTGTGTTTATCCATAGGTTAGTGCCCCTCTCAGCTTTCATCAGAGCAGCTTCTTTCTGCAGTGCTCTTAGAACTCTGCAGAAGAGCTGGAGGATGAGAGGAGCTCTGTAGAATGCAGTGTTCTGGACACAACATGGCTCTTACACTCATGAACTCACAGCAGCTGCGGCTCCTTGCACAATAACTGGTCTGCAGTGCATCATCTACAATGGAGAGGCTCTGCCCCTCCCCCTCCTTAAGGAGCTGTAACCAGGTGATGGTTGCTGGGGGCGGATGAAACTTTTTTCAGTGACATAGTTATGGCTAGGCTGCGCATGCTCCAGTAAGTGACCCTCACATATGTTCAGTGGATGAAAGAAGAAGGGGACTAGTTGGAAAGAAGAAAGAGTTCAGCAGGAGATGGAGGGGATGAGGGAGGGTGAAGAAGAGAGAATATAATTACAATACACTGCATACATATATGAAATTGTCAAAGATATAAAGGAAAGAACTTTATCCAACAGTTTGGGAGGAAGATGCTTCTAGATTTTTCCACAGTTGGAGAAGCAGACCTCACATTTACCTGATCCATAGAAATAAGTGTTATTTTACATCTTGGATACTAAGTTTATTTACATGGCAAAAACTTTGGTCCCAAATCATTTCTAAATGACATATCCTTCCAACCATTTTTTTACCGAGGAGGTTAGGAATAGTGATTAAGATGGCATTAGTCACATTAAAATATTCTTGTGACATCATGTGATTAATCTGTCCAATACTTCATTATTCACACATTATACTGTATGAAAGCATTAAATGTCACTTGTGGGTCATGTTATGAATAATTTAATTTTCATTTATAAGATTCTACATTTTGAAAAATTATTTCAAAAAAAATTGGAATGCCACTGGAAGATGGATCCCTTCCTCCTGCTCCCCAAGCCATGTTGGGAACATGTCATCCCCAGGGTCTCTCAGTGTTCTTTAGCTTCTCGGTGGAGGTGACTTCATCATCACACTGTGCAAGATTACCAGTCTATAATTTCCTTAGAGGATCCCTGTGTGCAAATGCCACCCCAGAATCAGAATCAGTAGATCCTTTTCCCAAGGGTTACCATTTTGTCAAGAGTTCGTGATCTAGACACAATGAACTGGAATAAACTCATGTATTGTCCTGAGCAGCAATAAAATTGTGTTTACCTACCAGGGTGTTTGGAGGCAACAGGTAGTATCAGCCAGGAGAGGTCACCTTTGGGATACTCATGAGTGTCTTGAACCCTTGCCCAAACTCTTATGGTGACTTCAGAAGCTTCAGGAAAATGGGACCAGAATTCATAGCATCTTGAATGTCACCACAAAGCTTCAAGGCAAGACTAGAGCATGCTGGGAAAGAAATGGCTGAACAAAGAGGTCACTGGGATGTCTAGTAACTCTCAAGGCTCAGTTGATTGCCGTTTGCTGGTTTATGGACTCTTTTCGGAAGTCTTTAGAATTAACTCTTTTCTTTTGTTTGTTATGTTATTTTGAGATAGGGTCTCATATAGCCCAGGCTAGTATGGAATTTTTTATGTATCCAAGGATGACCTTGAACTTCTGATCTTCCTGCCTTTACCACCCAAGTACTGGGATTATAGACATGAGCCACCATGCCCAGTTTATGTGATTCTGGGGATGGAACCCAGGGCTTCATGATGTAGGCTAGGCAAGCACATCCTCAGCTCCTTTGCTTTTGTTTTTGGGGGTTGCACTTTACTAGGTAACCCAGACTGGCTTTAAACTTAAAATACTTCTGTTTTAGCTTTCCGAGTTCTTCAATTACAGCCAGTTACCATGACACTGAACTTAGAAGGAACATCTTTTTAAAAGGTCAAATGTAAAAAAAGAGAAGCAAAAATAGAACGCGAGGAGAAAAAAAATAGAAAGCGAGGAGAGTTAGAAATTAAACTTGGGGGTTGAGGAGATGACCTAGTCACTAAAGTGCTTGCCTTCCAAGCCTCAGTTCCTGCGCGCCATCCCTCGAACCCATGTTTAGAAAGCCAGGTGTGAAGGCATGTTGTCATCCAAGAACTGGAGAAGTGGAGACAGAAGGGTCTCTGGAGCTCACCTGCCAGCCAGTCTAGCCTATGTGGTGAGTTCCAGACCAATGAGAGGCCCTTTCTCAAACAAACAGGGATGACTAGTCGAACAGCACCTGAGCTTGTGCTCTGGCCTCCCCATGTACATGTGCACGTACATGTGCACCCCCACACATGTGCATGCCTTGATCATAAGAAAGAAAATAGCCTGGCATTGTGGTTGGTTAACCTCAGCCCCCAAATCTTGGCTGGTTAGCTCATGGCTGGTTAGCTCAGTCCCCATACAGAACCTATAAATGACCCTAGTTTGGGTCTCTAGGTGGGCTTTACCTCTTCTTTCTTTCTCTTAAACTAATAAAGTCCATCTAAACCTTAAAAAACAACATAACTTTACTCCTTTTCCGTTGTGCCTCCTATCATGAGTTCAAAATTGGGAGTTCCCACTCAGCTAATTTGAAGGGTAACTGGATATTGGGGATCTGAAGGGGAGATGCTTGTTCCTCCTGCTTTATTGTGGAGTTCAATCTAAGTTCTGCTAAGTCTATCAAATTCAACCCCAAGTGCATATATTAGGCTACAGTTTCATCCCAAGAGCACCTCCAGAGCAGAGGCGGGCATAACCGAGCATCCAAGCACACATAATTTACCCAACAGACCCAAAGAGTGCCACATTGATTTTTTTTTCAGTTTTCCAGCCCCTAGCCACTGAACAGAGAAAAAAAATAAATGGTACTCTCTCAAAGCATAGGATACTTAAGGCTACAAAATGCATCTTGGCGTCCTCTAATTCAGGGCATTTTGGGTTTTTTTGGTTGTTGTTGCCTTTCTTGATTTTTTTTTTAAGGCCATTTACAAGAATGCTTGTCTTCTCTAAAATGTTATGACAAGGGAACAAAATGGCTTTTAAAATGTTCTGATTTGTTGATTAATTTGGCCTCTAAAATTATATTATACTAGTGTTGTTTTTAATGTTTTAACTACTTCCAAATGCAATTATCTTGAAATAACTATGAATAGAAAATGGGATATAACGGGAAAGACAGGCTTTCATAATCTATTAAAGTACCTAATTTAGTAAGTAGAATAACACGGACACACCGAAATCATTTTTGAGATTGTAATTATAAGTTAAGTCACTATTAAAATGACATGCATATATATTTCTAGTTTAAAATAATTAAAGCTTCATTCCCCAAGCTCCAGGCTTTCACTCATACAATGAGAAAGTTGTGAACTTACAAGTTCATATACACACAAAAAACATCTCCTGGGAGCTGCCTAAATTGTTCAGACCAGTGTAGACCAATGATATTAGAGGTCCTGCGTCATCTCTCTTTTGCCAACTGTAGGCTGGCATGCATGCATTTTAACCATGGCAGTGACTGTGACGTACGGTCAGTTAATATTTGAAAATCCAAATAAATCATCAGAGAGTGGGATCCTTAAACATAACCAGACCTTAGGGGGTCTTGTCTGTCTCTAGTTGTAATATCCCTCTTATTTTATTTACTCATAAGGATCATTTATACCAAAGCATCTAACCTTTGGTGTCAATATGTCACTCTCTTTCTCTCTTCAGGTCTTTTAGTAGTGCATGCTTATCTATTTCAGTCAAATGTATTTCTTATCAAAAAAAAATAAAGAGGCAAGACCTGACAATACAGTGTTATCGAATTTTTTCAGCTGAGACTCACATGCCATTCAGCATTCAGACATGCTTGTGCTTGATTGATGGATGGGTTTGTGACAAATAACACTAGGATCAACAGTATTGCACCTTTCCCCCATCGAGAGCAGAGGAAAGCACAGCCCTGTAACAATAGTGGGATTAGGGATGCATTAGCTGGCCATCGACCAGAACCATCCATTCCCATCAATACTTCACACGTAATAACCTGAAGCTATGATAAGGAAACAAAAGAAGGAGAAAAGGGGCAGGAGAAAACAAATCAATAAAAGAAGGGAATGTCTGAAAGATGCACTGGCCAAATGAAGATTTCCCCCCCCCCCTTCATTTCTGGACTAGGACCACTGAATGTGGGAACAATACCTCAGCCAGTTCTGACCTGGGAAGCAGATGGACACGTTATTTAAAAACGGGTTTGGAATCTGTGGATTAATATTTGGAGCCGGTTTAGTTTTTGCTGGCCAAAATACATGTAGTATTTATGCTGTCAACCTGTGTCCCTAAAATTGTTCCTAAAGCTAACGGATGTTTTCCCCTGAATGATTCTGATTCTGGGATAATTAGGGCGCTTTAGTGTGCAGCTAGAGTAGACACAGTCTTACTGATGGAGTCCTCCACAAGATTCTCTTAAATATGGACTAGACAAAACCTCCCAACTGACTAGTCCACAGAGACACACAAAGCATATTTTGATTATTTTTAATCAGAAAAAGACCAATAGCCCTTCAATAAACTAATACCCTTCTTAGATGAGTCTTACTTTTCTACATAGGTTTTTTTTTATTCTTACAAATTTTTTTCAACACAAATTTATCTTTATTCTCAATTTGTAGAATATTTTGATGATAATTTTATCATTTTCCCCACAAACAATGGACTGTTAAGCTTATCTATTCCTGTTTTTTTGTTCCTTTTCTTTGGAGAGCTTTTGATTTTTGTATTACTTATCATATTTGTTCTAATTGGCCATTGAATGGGCCTGTATGCCTTTCTCTTGGAGAAGAGGAACATTAGTGATATTTGTTCTTGGAAGGAGAGGTGTGAAGGGGGAGAAGCCCACCTTCTGATTGTGGAGCGCCTGGTTCATCACTCTGCTACAGATCACGCTCAGATCAAGGAGAGAATTGTGTTGTCTAATTCCTCCTCCTCCTCACTGTTGTCATTATTAATACTGTCATGATTCTTTATTGACATGGTGCACTAGCTCATTTTCGAGTTTAAGTTTGCAAGTGTTGAAAAGAAGAAAAGACCATTTAGTTCCACGATCTTGCTTCATGTTGGGAAGATGGGAGGACCTTCCCTTTATTCAAGAAAACACAGGAGATATGAGAGAAACTGTTCCATCTCCAAACAAATGGGAGGTTGATTCTTAGTGCAGGCCAGAGGCTTCCAAATGTTAGACCAAGAGACTTTGGGTACAAAGAGTCTCCAGGCAGAACTGGACTCCCAGTAGCTTGGAGGCTGAGGCAGGAGGATGGTAAGTTCAAGGCCTACTGGGGCTGCAGAGTGAATTCAAGGCCAGCCTTCACAACTGAGTGAGACCCTATCTCAAAATAAGATAAAAGGGGTCTGGAATATAGTTCAGTGGTAGAAAGCTTGCTTAGCCTGTGTGAGACCTTTGGGTCAAGTCCCTATATCACAAAGGGAATAGCAAAAAGAAATTGTAGATTAAAAACTACTTAGGGGTAGTTTAATATTTATGTTTTTAAAATTATTTATTTACTTTTTGAGTGAGTGAGTGTGTGTGTGTGTGTGTGTGTGTGTGTGTGTGTGTGTGTGTGTGTGTGTGTGACATACGTGTAGATAGCACGCCAGGGTCTTTTGCTGCTGAAAATGAATGCTCTTCAAACATGGGCTGTCAGGTTTTGCAAGCAAGTGCTTTCAACTACTGAGCCATTGCCCCAGACTCTCTGTATTTTGTTTTTGAGCCAGGGTTTTTCTGTGGCGTCTAGGCTGTTCTTGAACTTGAGGTCCTCCTGCCTCAGCCTCCTGAATGTCGGAATTACAGGCTTATGCCCAGCTAGGAGTGGTTTATTTTTACATTTGTGAAATAAATTCTAGCTTAAGTACCTGCACTTACTTCTTATTTCATAAGTACTTTGTGTAGTTATGGAATTAAGTGTTTGTGTGAAGGCAGAGAGTTTGGCTTGCATTATTGAAGGTTGGAGATATATTCACGAAGAGAATAATCACATTTTAATTATGATTCATTGGACATAAAATGGTTAAAAATCTCCAAGCCACAAGAACCTGACACTTTAGGCCATTTCATCTACATCAATGAAGCTGGAGGTCCTTTGAAAATCTGTGTTCAAACTGAAAGCCCTTCAGGTAACAAGCCTGATTAAAGGCATCTGATTTGCTTTTTTGGCCCCTCAGTTTGACCTGTTTTATAACTGATATAATCCAGAGGGTATCTTCTTTCAGATTCTGAATACAAGGCCAACCTCAGGGCACCCCAAGTGAGTGAGCTTGCAGATAGCTCTGCTGAAGCCGAACGAGCCCCACATCTAAGTATGACCCCGTGAGTGTCCCCTCTTCATCTTCAAGACGACCATGGGCTACAGCGCACCCATCTGAGAGCAGACCCTGCTCTGACTCCGTGAACCTTCCTAGCCCAGTGGGGGAAGAGTTTCAGGGTCCCATAAGGAGATTAGGAAGCCCAATTAAAGTCAATGTAAATGGACCTCTGCTACTACCGTTGTACAACATCAGCTCGGTGCCCGATGGGTATCTTTTCTTTAAGGCAGAATCAGCTTTTCCTGAAAGCTTTTTCCACTACTCTTACATTCCGGGCCCCATGCTGACCCTCTGACTTGTTCCACTTGAGGTATTGTGAGTGAAGAGGCTGTGTTCTGGGTGGGTGTCTGCACACAGAACAAAGCCATTTCCCTCATAGCAGGGGTATATGCAGATCTTTGGATGGCACATGAATATAGATGATGGTATTGTGCCCTTTGCACATGTACCTTTTGGATGACTGGAAGTCCCTGTAGATAACCTTCATGTCTTGACTAGGACTAACAGAACACAGCCCGATATAGCACAAGGAATATTATTTATATGAAAAGTAGCATATATGTATTTCACGTGGACAAACATGCATACATTTTTAGAAAAACTTAAAAACAGTTCTTAATAATTTGGATGTGTTCTTCTTCAACATAAGGTTAAGCTGAAGAATTTTTCCTCTGTCCCTCTAGAATATAGCAACAAGCCCAAAGACAAGGTGTATGATGCTTACCAGAGTCACCATTGGAAAGTTGAAATCAGATGCTTAATTGGAGAAATGTACCCTAACTAACTGAGATTATACAGGAATGTAAAGGTAAGATACTGAAACTCAAATAGAAAACTTGAATACAAAATCTAAAATAGTTATGCCCCAAATTTTCCATGTTTTCTTCTTCTAGGTTCAATGCCACATGTCCCCTTGTTTCTCTCATATTCATGGAGGTGAGAGGTGGAGCTTGAGGCAGAGGTCCACACGCCCCTGAATGAAGCATTGTTGCATAGCCTGCTCACTGGTTTGTCTCCTCATTTCCTTTTCCCCTCTCTCCCTCTCACTCTGCCCTCTCTCTTTTGTTTTTTTTCTCTTTCATTTATTTTTATTTATTTATTTTGTTTTTTTCCAGGTAGGGTCTCACTCTAGTCCAGGCTGTCCTGGAATTCACTATGTAGTCTCAGGGTGGCCTTGAACTCATGGCGATCCTCCTACCTCTGCCTCCAGAGTGCTGGGATTAAAGGCATGCGCCACCACGCCTGGCTTTCTTTCATTTATTTTTTGTCTTGCTATGTAGCCCTGGGTGGCCAGGAACTTGCAATGTAGATCAGGTTGGCCATGAACTTGTGGTGATCCTCCTGTCACGTGAACATAAAGGCAGGGATTGTCAGAAAACTACCAGAAGCTAGGAGAGAGGCTCAGAGCTGCTTCCTACAGTATTCATGAGAAACCCACCCTGCCAGCACCATGTGCTCAGACTTCCAGTCTCCAAAAGTGAGAGACAAGGGATTTCCATCGGGGCCACTCTGCTGCTGGTACTGTTTTTACCACTGCCCAGGCAAACAACCCACCACCCAACCCACAACCTGGCCACCTGCAGAAAAACGATTAATGACTCTTATTGGAAGGCTCTTGTGTGTGAGCTCTATAAAATTAAGAGAAAAATCATGGATCAGAGATGTAGCTCATTGGAAGAGCACCTGCCTAACATAAGTGAGGCCCTGGTTGGGATCCTTAGTGTGCATGTGTACTTATCAAAGACTTAGTCAAAGAAACTCCATAATGGCCTGCAGAGCAATCTTTCTGAGGTCTTCTTGTTGGTTTCAGAATAGAATGATGCTTGTTGATTTTGTTAAAATATTCAACATATTTTAAAATATACACATATACATACAGAGTTCATGTATCTGCACATAATGAGTTTCTATAGAGAGATACCTGCAAAACAGGGAGAAAACTGACATACAGATTAAAAATTAATTTATCCCAAAGCTGTGAAATCACAAGGTCAAAAGTGTCACTAGACTGAATTTAGACTTTTAAAATCAGAATGATGTCTGACTAAGCAGTGTGTTACAGCCCAACTTTGGCCTTAGTGAAAACACTCCCTGGCAGTTGGAAGCTCCTTAACAATCAAAAATCTTCTTATGGGAAATTTCAGTGATTTATGTGTCTGTGGAGCTGAACATCTGGTTTCTATTCCCTTGCAGTGTGCATGAGGTTGGAATTAAAGGCCCGGTTGCTTGGGGAGGATCATGCTTGGTAGGAGGATGCTTGCCTCTGCTCATTATGTTTAGAAAGCAGGAGATATTTTGCCTACCTCAAAAAACACCTCGATCTTTTATTTTGTAATGAATGATCAGAAAGGGAAAGCTAGGGCTAGGGAGATAGCTCAGTCAGTAAAGTGCTTGCCTTGCAAACATGAGGACTCTGGTTCAATTCCTAGTTCCCACATAAAAACGCTGGGCATGGTAGCATGTGCTTATAATCCTAGCCTCGAGGAGGTAGAAAAAGATGGAACTTTATGGCTTGCTGGCTTGCCAGCCTAGCCTAATAAGTAAGTTCCAGGCCAATGGAGACCCTGTCTAACATGAGATGGACAATCTTCCTGAAAATGAGATATAAGCTTGCCCACTAGTCTACACACACACACACACACACACACACACACACACACACACACACACACACACATGTTCATGCACACATGAATACACACACATATTCATGCACACTTGAATACACACACATATCCATGCACACTTGAATACGCACACATGTATTCATGCACACATGAATACACAAAAAAAAACCCACATAAAGAAAGGAGGAGCCAGTTTGAATTCTAAGGAAAAAAGTCAACAAATGCTTTAGGATTAAATGTAATTCAACATGGTCAATATGAGAAAAGACACTAGGTCAATGGCAGGAATCTCTGGAGATGTCTTTCTACCTTGAGGAAAGCACAACTGGCACTTGGGAACTCGCTGGTCTCAAAAGCCTTGCTCCTCAGTGTGGGGTCATCACCTACAGCATCAGCAGCATCTGCCTGCCAGATATGCTGTCCCCAGCCACACCTCTGACCTGTGGCTAAGATGCTACTCTTGAGCAAGACCTAGAGGGACACATGGAGCACCGAGACAGACTTCCATTCTGGGCTAGCCCTCTATCTCACCATATGGTAACCCTGGCTGTAAGCCTGGCTCTTTTATCCCCTCTTGCTTCTTTCCCTCCTTCTTGAGGTCTTTGCTAGAAAATGGAACTCTTACCAGATATCCATCAATTTTCTGAGTGCTTTCCAAAAATCACAAGAATTAATCTTTAAAAAAGATTATAAGGGCTGGAGAGATGGCTCAGTGGTTAAGGCACTTGCCTCCAGTGCCTAAGGCCCTGGGTTCAATTCCCCAGGACCCACACAAGCCAGACCCACAAGGTGGTGGCCCTGGTGCATTCTCTCTCTCTCTCTCTCTCTCTCTCTCTCTCTCTCTCTCTGCTTGAAAACGAATAAATAAAATATTAAAAAAGATTATAAAGCTGTACCAATAACCTCACCACTTGACAGATAAGGAAACTGAGGCACGTAGGAGTGACTTGCCTGAGTTAGCTTATACATGATAAAGCCTGGATTTTGATAAAACTACTTTGGCTCCAGAGCACCACTAACTCTCCAGTTTGTTGCTTTTCTAGACTTCTCGTGTGGTCTATGCAAGTTAACTCTATGCAAATCAGTAGCAGGTAAGACACCTTTCACGGACCTAGCAAAGTAGTCCCAAATATGTTGAAAGTCACAGAGTCATGTTGAGCCACGAACTCTTTCTTATCCTAACATGCATTGGCGCCCCAGGCTGGAGCTGAAACTGGAGTGGAAGCTGCTCACAGCTCTGAGTAAATGAATTTTGACAGGTTGGAAAAGCCTCCCCTCATATTCATGTCAGCTTTGCTATCGCAGACACAGTTCTGCTTTAACAAGGTTCCTGTGAAAGGATGAGCTCCCAATCCCCTGGTTTGTTTAGATGTACGTGGACACCCCGAGGGCACTTCATGGCACAGCGCTCAGATCATCTCATGGGATGCTTGCATGGGGCCAGTTCCCACCGTCTTCCAAGCTTGCATGGCTACAAAGAACTCAGGACTTCCTTTTCCTTCCTTCCTTCCTTCCTTCCTTCCTTCCTTCCTTCCTTCCTTCCTTCCTTCCTTCCTTCCTTC
>PVHP010008273.1:7500-29330 GCA_004024765.1 Zapus hudsonius | reverse complement strand
CACAATTCAGAATTCCTTAGAGCTAGGATGAGCTGATGTAAAACAGTTTCATCATGCTGTGCGGCTTCTGGGCTTGAGAGGGGGGGGGGAGTTACTTCTACCCTGGGTCTAAGGATTCTTACCTTAATTACCAAGGCTAGTTCTGAGATTTCTTCTGTGCCTGCTTCATTCAAAAATCTCAAGGTGTGTTTGCTGTTTTCCTTTCCTCCATGCTGCTAACTTACATCTTGTGGATCTCTCTCTCTCTCTCTCTCTCTCTGACATGCTTGTGTTCATGTGTGTATTGGCATGTGCATGCCACAGTGTGTGTGTGTGTGTGTGTGTGTGTGTGTGTGTGTGTGTGTGTATGTGTGTGTGTGTGAATGCCAGAGGATGGCCTCAGGTATTCAGGTGTCAATCTCTACCTTGTTTGTGACAGGGTCTCTCATTGTTCACAGTCGCATATGCCAGGCTGGCTAATCCATGAACTTTTGGGAGAATCTCCGGTTTCCTCCTCCTGTCTCACAGCGGGACCATGGGGTGGGTTACAGGTGCATGTATCCTGCCTGGTTTTCTGTGGTGCAGGGGATACAGATTCAAGAAGTCCTCATGTTTGTGCTACAATTGCTTATGCACCAAGCATTTCCTGAGCCCATGGGGATCTCTTTTAAACTAATTTAATACAACTGGCGGTTCTTCCACCCCCTCCCGCCACTCTAACACATATTCTTGACATCCTCTCTTCCAAGACTCCTTGAGGACCAGAGCCCATTCTCTGTCCTGCCTGGCCTCAGTTTCCCTTACCCCATTTCCCATTGTATGATGCTACTATCATGTTTCATGGCCAAGAGTCTCTCCTGTACCTTTGAAAGGCCTGAAGGAGTTGAAGGGTTACAGAGGGAGGTCTGGTGTAATGATGAACATGTGTGTGCTTTAGGGAGAAACCCTTGACTATTAGTATCCAGAATACTTTTGTGACGTCCTCATGGTATGCTCAGTGTGCCAGAGAAGTTCAGTGACTCATCTCAAGTTACACAGTGATTAAGTGGCTGGGGCAGATGAAATGCTGGTCACTACACTATCACATTTTCCTTTTTCTACCTGGGAACTCAGGAAGTTGATACTTCTCAGTCACCTTAGAATTTGGCTGGGGCTCTGGGCATAGGTGGTAAGCCAGTGGAGTCAGTTGGAAACTTAATATGCCATATCCAGGACTGGTTACTAAAAGGATCCCTTCAACTATTGGTTTCCCTACCAAGGTGACCTTGGAAGATATATCTTAGATGGCAGAGCCACAGGATAAATGAGGATCACCCAGCCTGTATGCTAAAATATTATTGAGTGTTTGGGGATTATCTGAGTGACAGAAATGGGTCTTTGAGCCATGTGTAGACATAAATATTTTGGTACATTCTGCTATGGTCTCTTCATATTGACATTAGAAAACAAATAAAATTAAAACAAAGAGAAGAGAAAGCTAACACTGAGCCTCGCTTATAACAATAATTCCAATAACAATCTGGAGAATTACCACATAGCTAGTACTTGAAAATAATGATAAACTATAGGTAAGCCTGACTCATTTTGGAGTTTATTTTCTATGTGAAAGGTAAGATCAATAAGTTAAGAACCATGCCCAAGTTCATGCTCAGAGACATGAACTTGATGGTCAGTGTTATTCTAGTATAGTGATAATGTTTATAACCTTAAAACAATCAAAACAGGGCTGGAGAGATGGCTCAGTAGTTAAGGTGCTTGCCTGTGAGGCCTAATAATCTGGGTTTGATTCCCCAGGACCCACATAAAGCCAGAGGCACAAGGTGGTGCATGCATCTGGAGATCTTCGAAAGGACTAGAGAACCTGGCACATCCGTTCTGTCTGTGTCTGTCTCCTCTCTGTCTCTCTCTGCTTGCAAATAAATTAAAATAAAACCCATCAGAACAAATGCTAAGGAAGGCCCTTCTAAAACTCTTACGAATCATAATGACCTCTTCTTCAGCATAGACTGACCAATATTATATAGGATTTTAATTCAAAACAAGATATGGTACAGACATGCCTGAAATGGTTAGATGCTATCACAGACTTACCTGATATTCTCTTTTCAGGCACACAATGACTGTTACATAGGTCTGCTTTGCCAGCTATGATACATGGTCAGAAGTATCTCAATGACACTATTTGTAGGTTATATGTTAAATATAGCACAAGACTTTCCATTAGAATTGTAATAATCACCTGCTTGAAAAGTACATTTAGTGAATATTCCCTTTATCAAAAGGGAATTTCCCAGCTTCAGAAATCTCATATCTTTTTAAGGAAGTTTAAAAGCACAAGGGTGTAATTCCTCTAACAATGCCAGACTCACACAGTATCTTTGATGTACACGTGCTTTATGTATACTAGCTCATTCAATTCTCACAACTCACGAGGAAATGGAAGCCACAGAGATGTTAAGTGAGTTCTCCAAAGATACACATCACTAAGGGGAGAAGGCAAGCTTTGACCCCAGCCAGTGTGGTTTTAGAAACCACGTTGTTTCTCCAGTCTTGTCCTGTCACTACTGGTAAAGAACACTTCTATGCTGGTGACACTAAGCAAGGTGCCACCGAAGCATGCCCACTGTTTATCCTTTGGTCCAAAGACAACTCAAGAGAGAACTCAGTGAGAGCTTCCTCAAAAACCTTTATTTTGACCATGTTGCATAGTCAAGCCCTAAAGGTCAACATTGTGCTGCCAGACAAATTAGAGAAAGTTTGATGAACAACTCAGTAGGCAGGCTTTTCAACACAAGAATTTTGCAGAGGAATTAACTTTGAGTTTGTTGGCAAACATAACTTATGCCTATTAGAGCAGGAAAATGCCCAAATTTACAAATCACACTATATGACATTAATGGGTCTATTCTATTGACAAGTCTTCCATGGACCAGGTTCAAGGCTTAAGACTTTGTTATTATTTTCTTTATTTTTAAAACAACTCTATGATGTATATGGTAATCATTAATATTTTATTTCACATGTCATAAATCACAAATTGCACAATTAATTTATGTACTAGTAAGAAAGCAAGCCAGGTGGAATGGCACACACCTTTAATCCCAGCTCAGGAGGTAGAGGTAGGAGGATCACCATGAGATTGAGGCCAGCCTGGCAATACGGTGTGTGTTACAGGTCAGCTTGGGCTAGAGTGAGATACTTTTTTTTTAAAGGCAAAGTTTTGCCCATGAATCTAAGATACTTCAACAGTTGTAGGCTATATTATAGTATCAGAGACATGATGGAGTGAAAAAAAAATGCAGTTTAACTGCTAAAATCTGGCATTAAAGCCCTAGTGAAGATGAGGAACTAAGGTTCATGAGCATAAATTGTCTGGGCTCCCTTGGTTAGCAAGTGGCCCACCCCAGAGCTTGCTTGCAGGTAGGTCTGACTAGAAGGCCCCACTTTTTTTTAAGTCTTAAATATATATTTATTGTCCATAATGAGTTACATTATTCAGTGGGCAAACAATGAGTTGTTATTAGAAGGCCCCACTTTTAACAGCTTGATAGTGAGCCTCATTCTTACAGGCTGGTAGCTGAAGCCTAACATGCCTCTTCCAGATTTTATCATGGGCCAGGGAGACAGGCCAATGAGTACAGTGCTTCTTGCACAAGTTTGGACCTCTGCCCCACATAAAGCTGGACGTGGTGGTATGCATGCACAATCCTACAGTGAATGAGAGGTGGAGACAGGAGAATCCCCATAATCCTCCGGGCTAGTGAGCACTATGGAAGAAACTGCTTCAAACAGAGTGGAAGCCATGAATTGAAACCCAAATTGTCCTCTCACCTTCACAGGTGTACTGTGACATGTGCATACCTCTCAGGAACACACTCATGTGTGCATGCGCGCACGCACACATACACACACACACACACATAAAGATACACAAAGCTAACATGTTATTTGTTGAGATGATTTCCACTGGCCAAAGAAACCAAAGAAGACCAAGAAATCAGTCTGGGCTTCACTTTCAACTATGCGCCCAGCTTCCACATTGGAGCATTCGCGTGACCATCTCTGTCTATCCTGGAACCAACCATTCCTCTTCAAATGAAAAAGACCTCCCCCCTCCCACACACACATAAAATAAGATCTTTGTTCCCAAAGACATCGCTTGGTCTGCTGCTGTTCAGCTTGCACACAAAGTAGTGTTTCTTCTACTTTAATAACTCAAGATGTTTCGAAATCATGCCATGGGTTGAGATTTGAGAGCAAACCAGGCCGCGTGAAGCCCAAGGCAGCCCAGAACGGTTTCATAAAACTATTTCCAGCAAGAAAGACCCACCAGACAGAAAAACATCAAATGCATACATACTCGACTCCGAATTCCAGGCTTTTTCTCTCTTTTTTATAAGGAGGCGACAGACAGCAGCTTTAGACACCGTGTTCCTCTTGCGCAGGACTATGCTTGCATGGAACCCAGCCTCCTTCCTGTTCTAAGAGCACTGTGAGCCATTGTTTCTTGGAGTCTCTGGGGACTCAGCAGGAACATTATTGGCAGGCTGAAAGAATGGGTTTAATATAGGCAGTTAAGTTTCTTTCCATATCCTCCCTGATTAAAACAGGACTTGCCCCATTTTCCATTTTCCTTGGGAAAAAAAAAGGCTCTTTGCTCACACTGCCTGGCTTTGGTATGGGCTCCCATCCCCTGGGTCGAGATGCACCTGGGCCATCTCTTCTTGCCCTGTGTCCAGGCGGAGCTACCTCTGGCTACAGTGCAACATTCATTTGTAGCTTAAGAAAACCTGACTTGTTCCCCCAAAGGGTAATTTAAATGGCGATGTAGTTTACTGAATATAGTTGTGTGTGTGTGTGTGTGTTCGTTCTGGGGACTGGCCTTAGGGCCTTTTGCACACTGAGTATGTGCTCTACCATGCAGCTGTCTTTACAATTAATGGATAAAAATTTGAAAATTATAGCTCTCTAGCAATTAAAGTAAATCAAACAATTTATCAACATTTAAATATATATTGTCAATATATATTAATTAAATCATATGTTTAAATTAAATATACACCAAATTAAATAAAATATAAAAGTGTATTTAATTATACATATTTAAATATATGTATATATATATATATATATATATATATATATATATATATATATAAGTTCAACTTATAAAAGGAGGGATATATGGGCATTTTAGTTATTCCTGTCACTCATGACAATATTATATTGTTAATGCCTTGGAGCTATAGAATTAACATGCTATTAATTTCTATATACTGTTATTTTTGAAGTAGTGTAGTAGTTTCACTCTAGCCCAGGCTGACCTGGAACTCACTCTTTAGCCCAGGCTAGTTTCACACTCATGGAGATATTCCTACCTCAGCCTCACAAATGCTGGGATTGAAGGCATGTGCCACCACACCTGGCTCATTTGCATAAACTTTTAAACAATTTTATGGGTTTTTTTCTATCTTTAAAAAAATCCATTCGGATGTGGTGGCTCAAGCTTGTGAGTACCAGCACTGGAGAGGCTAAGGCAGGAGGATCACCCACCCACAAATTCCAGGCCAGCCTGGGCCACAGAGTGAAACTTTGTCTCAAAGTCCACCTCCCCCCAAATCCAAAGACTTGAAAGCATGTGTGAAATGAGAGCCTGTTTCAGTTGAGAGAGGTTCAGACAGCCTCTGAGAGGGCCACATTGGACTCATCCAGCTGTAACTCTAAACCAACACTTTCTTTCTAACACACTACTATCAGTTTTGATGACCACTTTATATTAATACAAGCTAGGTGAAGGCACACACTTTGATCTCAAGAGGGCTCCCTGGGGAATGTTCTGGTAAGACTCCACAGTGATGTGCACATCACCAGAAGACAAAATGTTAAATGTGCACACAGGTTGGAGGGCTGGGCTTGGGCCCGGTTGCTCACATTGGAACCATGGAGTTGCTCTTTAGTGCATCCATTTTCCCTGATGTGAGCCCTTCCTGTGCGCTGGACACAATGAAAGCTTCCCGGGAGCTGAAACCACTTTAAAGATGAGGAATTCCACCCAAACAGATTGGGAGGCTGCGTCAGAGCAACCAAACCAGGCAAGCCTGTTATCACCCTCAGGTCTGTGATGTACCACTGTGCTCGTACCACTCAGATCCCCCATCCTCATGGAACTTAGCTCCTGATAGGAGAGGGGGAGCTGACAGAAGTATCTGGAACCCCATGTGTCATCCAAAGCCACGTGGAGACATAAGCACAGTGTTGGAATAGCATAGCGACCTACCCAGGCATCAGTGAGGTTTTGGGGGGGTGGGAGGAGGTGGAGAGCAGAAGACACTGAGTCAGGCCTGGGTGACAGGGGCCATGAAGGAAGTGTAGAAGGGCTGGAGTGAGAGGGGCAGTGATGATCAGGAGGAGGAAATGGGCACCTGGACTGCCAACACAGGTGGGATGAGGCAGGAGTTAAAAGAAGGTAAACAGGAGGGACAATGCGGCTGTTTCATTGAAGGTTCTAGCCTAGCAGGCTTGTAGAAAGTTCTGAATGGTTCAGGAAGGCTCCAGGCAGATCTATGATGGGGTCACATATAGTGGAAGCAATGAGATCCCCAAGGGACCCTGGCTTCTGAGTAGGACAGTTATCTTGGGCTGTGGTGCTGGCCCAAAGTCATGTCACTAAGCAGAAGGGCCCGTTCTCAGCTGCTCTGCAGGAGACCTGAGTCCTCCAGGGGAGACCATGGGATGCAGCCCCACCCAGACCCTGCTGCTCACCAAAGTGCACTTTCCTAGGGCTCCCCCACTACAGTTGGCCCCTCCTTCAATGACGGGATCTAAAACACTGGAAAACACCCAGTTGTTAGGAGGATGTCAGGCACTTTCCTCTCATAAAAGTTGTGACTTGGGCTGGAGAGATGGCTCAGTGCTTAAGGCACTTGCCTCCAGTGCCTAAGGCCCTGGGTTCAATTCCCCAGTACCCACATAAGTCAGATCCACAAGGCGGCCCTGGTGCTGTCTCTCTCTCTCTCTCTCTCTCTCTCTCTCTCTCTCTCTCTCTCTCTCTCTATCTCTCTGCTTGAAAATGAATTAAAAAAATGTTAAAAAAAAAGTTGTGACTTCACCCTTCTAAATGTCATTTTCATGGGGTGATAAGCAAAGGAAAATAGACAAACAAAAACTAACCCAGCTGTGTGGCCATGGGCACGTCACCTAAGCCTTTGGTTTCCTTATCTGCATAGTACTTGGCCTGTAGGAATTAGTTAAACACCTGTTAAGAGAATATATTGAATACACAAAGAATATATTGCAAACATGTTGGAGCTTTGCTATAAGGAGATATAGCTATACATTATCTTATTTCAGGAAGGAAGGAAGGAAGGAAGAAAGGGAGGGAGGGAGGAAGGAAGGGAGGAAGGGAAGAGATGGGATGGGAAGGAGGGGAAAAGAAAGGAAAGAGAAAAGGAAAAGAAAGGGAAGAAGAAGAGCATTCAATGAACAAGCCCCAAGAAATAGTGCAGCAGTTCACACAGCTGTTTCTGCAAACACAGTCTGCAGTGGACCAGGAAGGGGCAGAGTAATGAGGCCTGTGTGGTCTTGGCCCAAGGCAACAAATCTGAGGTTGGTAAAGCCATATATATTTTTTTAAAGTCATATAGTAATTTTAAAAATGAAAAACAGTCAATTTGATGAAAAATTAGTATAGATTTTTAATCTTGGAGCAGAGACAGCTACATAATGAATTAATAATGGAACATTTGTTACCAATTTATGACAGCTACCACAGAAAATTTAGGATACATTAACTGATTTTTTTTTAAGCAAGGGAATCTTTAGTGAGCCAAGACGGCAGGGAGTTAGACACTGAACAAGTTAGGGGGTGAGTCGGGTTTCTTGTCCCTAATTCTTTTGACCTGTATTTACTGAGCGTTTACCCCTTGCCAATCATTATCCAAAGTCTGGGATTACAGGAAGCACAAAGCAGTTACTGTCCTCCATTAACTAGTAAGTCAGCAAAGAAAAAAGGTTGACAATACTCCAATGCGGAGAAGAAAGTGAGAAGTCCCATAAATACTTAATGAATAAGAGAGTACAGAAATTTGCAATGTACATTTTGTATGTTAAGCAAAGCTTCCTGGGTTAGGTAGGCTTCACATTTTAAGGTTTGTCTTTCCAAGAATCAAGGACCGGGGTGAAATTATCTGCTGAGGTTGTTTTCTTACTCTGTAATGCTCTGATTATAATTATTAGGATATAAAATAATTGATTAAATTTTAATAGACTTGAGACTGATGACAAACTGAAAAAATTATTTTGACACCCTTTAACCATGACAAGCCATGTCTCTATAAAAAAAAGAAAAAGTCCTGGAAACTCAAATTGGTTTGAATTCCAACAATCAGTCAATTTATTGAAACATTAGTGTCAATTGACTTTTTGCTGATTTGTTGGCAACATGCTGACAGAAATGTAGGAAGAGAATACAGATGGGCGGGAAACTGATCAATCATTCCCCCTTCCCACCTATCCCTTGAGGAAAAATTAACAAAGTATTCTCGAGGCAGAGGAGGAAGAGAAATGTACAGTGCTTTCTGGGCAGTTATTGCCCATGTATGAAATAAATGGCTACATTTGTTATTTTGTTGGTCACTTGGAAAAATAATCTAAAAAGGCTAATATTCTACATGTTGGAAGGCTTTGGTGCACTACAGAAAAAAAAATCCCGATGGAACGTGTTTTAAGGGGTGATAGTGTATGAATGTGGCCATCGTTTCAGTTTAAGAATGATTAGCTTAACCGCCTGCCCAAGAAGTGAATAACAAAAATCAAAAATACATCAAATATCTTTTATCTCTCTCCTTGTTCTAAGGGCCTATTCCTTGGAAGATTTAAAGAGAATCAAAAATATTAGTCCTATTAAAAAGTGTAACCGCAGGAAAAATCTTTAAAACGTGATAATAAACAGAATGGCGTGAGAGCTAGCCTCCTGCACATCTGATCCATGAACTGAGATTTTTTTTTGGAGCGGTGTGTATAAGAGCACAGGCCCTGGGCTTGGGGAACTTGTGAGGGACATACGCCTGTAATTGGTCTTTCTCATTTCTGTCTTGTTAACAAGTATATAAATAAGAGAAGGCTTCAGTAATTGGCTCAGAGTTACTAATGAATTAATTAACTTCAGTCTATTTTACCTAACCTTTAATAATAAAAGTCCCTCATTTTTTTTTAAGGTTTGCAATAGGTCTGACAGACTGAAAAAACAGACAAGCCGCAAAGCTCTTGAAAATTAATGAGAAACGAGGAAAGAATCAATGTACATTCTGCTTGCGGGGAACTGACACAAAAAAGACACAATAAACCACGAACAAACACACTCAGCTTAAGAAATAGGTTAGAAAAAGTGGGCAAATTCAATTATAGAAGTAATTAGAAGATCCAGGGCAAGGCTGCCTTTTGGGATTGTGCCAGAAAACATGCATTAATATGAGTGAATAGAGAAAGTCCATGTAGTAATTAAGAAGCAATCACCTATGGCAATAAGTACCTGGAACCAGGCTGCACACTATTAATTCAGTGATCAAAAATATTTTTAGATGATTAATACGGCAAATTTATTTTAAAAGACTCATTTCTGGAAAGATATCAAGACAATAGCACACTATTTGTTCCTCTGGCATTTATATAGCTAATTAAATTTTATAATTTGCAACAACAGTCATTATTATCTGAAAACAGAAAAGGCAATATTTAACCTCCTATTTTTTTTTAAAACAGTGGTTCTAAAATCAGTAAGTTAAACCAAGCTCCTGCTGGCTTCCTGCAAGTGTCTAAGTCTGGATTATCATGTTATTTCAATGTGTATTTTTCTTATACCTCTGTGTTTCAGGAATATTAAGTGTTTGAATAAATGTACATATTCTCAAAGGTTTTACATGTCCCCACACCTGGGCAGCGATTCTACACGCTGTTTAATTTCAACACCATCAAATAAAAGCATTTAATGTACTATTTGTGCATCAAAGACTTTCTTACTTGGTCAACAGAGGTCTCCTACTTCAGTACACACCATTCCTCCCCTAGGAACACAAAGGCACAGACGCGCCATCGTGAAGAGCGCTTTACAGCACACAGAGGCTAATGGCTTCTGAAACAGGTGATTATCAGAGCCCCGGAGAGCAAGATGACGGTCTGGCTGGTAATAAATAACCTCGCAATACAAATTATTCTATTTCCACAGCTTTAAGAAAACCCACGTTTCATTGTAGATCAGAAAAGTCTGGAAAATGCTGTCTTTCTGGAAATAACAGGGAGCTACTACAGCTAATCAGCCTGCCAGCAGGCACTGCTGAGCACCTACTAAGGGCTCAAGGTGCCCAGGGAAACCCTGAAATCCCAACCTCATAGCAGATTGTATGTGTGTGTGTGTGTGTGTGTGTGTGTGTGTGTGTGTGTGTGTGTGTGTTTGTGTGACTTGTGCATCATGCTTCTTTAGGTGATGCTTAATTACTAAACTTGCTCACGGAGTATTTGAGGTGCAGTTTTAGACTGATGGATGAATACAAAACAAGGCGGAACTCAAAACCATCACATGTCACTTTTGTGCCCAGCATAGGGATAGCAAAACAAAAACAGGAAACGAGTCTTTGGACAAGCTACTAGATGAAGCAGAGGTCAGATCTGCTTTAGATCTTTCCCCGTCAACAAATGTGCTTTGGAAAAGGACACAAGAAAATCAGTCTCACATTCTGATTTTTACCAACCTCTAGAGACTCCTGGGAGGCCAGCTTTTGGGAGCTAGGGAAGTGAGGACAGCTTGGAGGTTCAGGGCTGAGAGGGCTGAGTGGGACAGGACCCACTCACCATGAAAAGTCAATGTGTCAATAAGAGGAAAGCCAGAGCAAGAAGGCGCGAGCTGGTTTGAGATGACATGGGGCTCTTTGCAAACGTACAGTGCTCGAGGAGATGAGTCCTAACCAATGAGGCTACACCTGAGCTTTGTGACTGTGTGTGTGTCTGCAATCCTAACACTTGGGATGGAGAGGCAGGAGAATCAGAAGTTCAAGGCCAGCCTGAGCTACAGAGGGAGTTTGAGGCCACTCTGAGCTACATGAGACCCTGACTAAAAAAAAAAAAAATAGGGAAAGTAAACTTTGTACATTTTGCTTCTTTCCTTCCATCGAGGGGAAAAAAAAACCCCACTTTCTGAGTCACTACTTTTACTAGGCAGGAAGTTAGCATTGGAGAAGGGAAAGAGGGGGGGCTTTAAAGTAGCTTAAGCTGACCTTGAACTTGTGAGCCTCCTGCTTCAACCTCCTGAGTACTGAGATTATAGGTATGCCTCCCACACACAACTTTAAAGTACCTGTTCCAAAGCCCTTGCTGACATGTCCAAAATTTTGTCATCGTGACATGATGTCATTTACAAAGTTCACAAAGGAGAATCTCACAATCAAGTTGCAAAGAAAAAAAATCTAATGTTTTTAAATAAGTTTATAATTTCGTGTTGGGCAGATTTACAGCTCTTCTGGAATGTTTGCAACTGGAGGTCAAACATACCCATTGGGGGAAGGACAGAGACAGACAGCTAACTCTAACAAATGGTGTTGTAATAAGTGAAAAGAAGGGGATGAGGGCAGCCTCGCTAGTGGTGAGCAGGATGGGGCAATTAGCTGAGGGATACAAGGGAGCCATAGCTGGATGGAAGGCATTTCAGTAAGAGGCAACTCTCTCTCATGTGCTACCATCTCTAGCTCTGTTAAAATCATAGTGACTCAGGAGAAGCAAGGAGACAAGACAGTCACTGATGTGTACACATGGCAGGAGAGGAAAGAGAAAGCTTGGAATTTACAGTACATTCTTTTCCCATCACGAACTTCTGCCTCCTCCAGGTGAGTGCTCTTTGGATCATATTCTTTTATTCTTAACTGACTGATGCCTGGGTTCTGTCACGCTGGAATATCAGATCTTTCTATAACTTACATTTTTCATGGTTGATGGCTTTGCCATTTCCTTCAATAAGTCCCCATCCTAATTTATAACTTGATGGGTTTCATGAACTACACATTTACCCATGTAATCGAGTGTTCTTTATTAATACATTCCCTTTTCTCATTAAGTAACTACTTAAGTACTTACTAATTGCCAGATATTTTAGCCACGTTTAATGCTTCCTTGTTTCCAGTCAGGGAATGACACCATTTCTAACATGAGACTACAGTGACTAAAAGATCAGACTTTAGCAATTTTGTTCTGAATAGATACAGAATCAGTGGGACCTCGGAGTCTGGTCTATTTAGTTCTTAAGAGGTTTTCAAAGGAAGACTATAGAATGATGGCCCAGTTAAGGAAATGGCAACAGGCGTATCCATAAATGAAGAAGAATGTCGGACTAGCTTGGGTCAAAAGTTTCCTACACACAAAACCAGCCTTGTTTACTGGATATACAAAATCAAAGCTTCCATGTCTTTCCAGAACGGAGAAAGCCAAGCAACTATCATGGCCAAATGCTAACTCACTGAATGGGTTCTTTTGTAAGTGCTCTGCTGGGGGCTAGGGATACAGGAATGATTAAAACATGAGTCTTGCTCTTAAGAAACTTCCTTCTTCAAGAAGCCAATGTTAGATAAGTAAATCAATTATTATTATTATTATTATATTTTTCAATTATTCTTATATAGCTCTGGTAAGATATGGTGGTCTGGCAGGCTATAAGGGAACAACAAAGGAGGTATATCTAAATTGATTGGGACCATAGGGGAAGCGGACCAGATGTCAGAACTGAGTTTGTAGGAACAAAAATTTAATTAGCTGAAGATGAGGACAAGCAAGGCAAAGCCTAACACGGTCGGATGAACCAGAGGGTGTCTTTCTCGACCCTCGAAGCAAGCAGGAGGGTGAGCAGAGTGGGGTAAGTGTGCCCTGAATATGACAGCCACTTTGCTGTGTTTACAGTTCCTTGACTCAACTCACTTCCTTTTTCCTAATCCCCCCTTTTTGTCCCCACAGTTAGTGGACAGTGCCAAAAATGAAGTCTGGTTTGCAGTCACTTCTAGTTGGGGAGGGGGATTTTTGATGCAGGGTCTTATTCTAGCTCACTCTGGCCTTGAACTCACAGTGATCCTTCTACCTCAGTCTCCTGAATGGTGGGATTAAAGACATGAGCCATCGTGTCTGGCCTGTTGTTATTGCTAGATTGGAAGCTGTTGGTCTTGAGTGCTGGTGAGTAATTCATTCCTGCTAGCCATGGAGGTTGGAACTGAGATGAGCTCATAATATAGTCGGGTCTCAGGAGGACATTGGCATTTATGGAAATGATTGTTTTCTTTTGTGTAAGTTTACAGCACTGAAGATGGAGGTTGTCAACTCAGAATGTTTCCTATGTTAATGACGTCAAGAGAGGGAATTACGACAATGTTCAGCAAGGCGTTCAATGTGTGGGCCAGCTCCTGAAGTTGTTCAGATATCCATTCCTTGCCTGCTTGGTGTGGTGGTGCACACATCATCCCAGCACTGGGGACGCAGAAACGTGGATCCCTGAGGTGTGCTGGCCAGGGTAACATCTGAGGAAGAACACTCAAGGTCATCCTCCACATCCATGTTCACATGTGTGGGTGTGCACCTGCACACACACACACACACACACACACACACACACACACACACACACACAAAGAAGCTTTGCCTGAAGTTTTCTCTTAGGCGATGGCCTTCTTTCTACCAAGTGCTTCTTCAGTACCTGAGACTTTTCCGTTGTCACACTTGAGGCAGTCCCAACCAACACTCAGCTACATGATTAAGACTTCTCATCTCTTGCCGTGAGTGGCTTGTTAGCTTCCTGAGGACGGGGTCTGGGTTTCATACTGGGTTTCACTGTACCCACAGTGCCTAGCAGCATTCCTGACATATGGAATGGACCCAGAAAATGTTCTTAAAACGATTGACTCACTTCTCCCAATTTCAGTGAAATTGCATGCAATTAACAGAAATGGACCAGAGCTACTAAGCAAAACCAAGCCTGCTGCCTGACACTAGGAGGGTCTCCAAAGTGACACTGGATTCTAAAGGAATTCAAATGATGGGGTTCCGTGTTCTCCTCTCAAGGATGCTCCCAGCATTCCCAAGGCACAAGAAACCCCCAAATCATCTAATTCACCTGTGTCAGGCAGCTTGAGCCCTGGTCCTCATTCTCAGGTTCAGGCTCCTTCATGCCTATCTTCCCACCTGAATTCCCAAGAGGGCAGGAGAGCTGCAGACAGACTGCTGAGGATGGCCAGGTGTGACTGTCTCCAAGAGCCACTGCGTGGAATTCTACCAGAGGCATCACTTTTACAGCCTGAAGAATTTAGCTCCTGGGACAGGACCCTGAAATCACAACTTTAAAGAGAGCTGTCATGACCCACTTTGACCTTGATAGGAATAACAGACCTTGAAAGCAGTTTGAACCTAGGGGGGCAGAAAGACAGGGAATAAGGCTGTTAGGAGCAGAAAGGTGAGGGATGACGAGTGGCAAACAGTGGAAAGGGTGAGAGAGAGAGAAAGCGCTCGAAAAGCGGTACCCAGGGGGAGTAAGTAAATGACAAGCTGCTTTTTTCACATTAACGGAGTCAGTCCTTACCTCAGGCTGCTCCCTTAGGTAACTAGCAGTTTCTGCTTGAGAAAAAGTTTACAAAACCGGACACAGATGGCTGCAGCTGTTTGGAGTTGGTGCCAAATTCCAATTACACTGTCATCCTCTAAGACTTTAGAGAGAACGTATACATTTTCACTCCTTCTATCACCACCGACTCAGGCAGATTTCCATTTGGGGAGATGCCCTGAGAAGGAAGAGTCAGACTCTGCTTTCAAAGTTTCTGCAGAGGCTTAGGTTCATGTGCTGGGTGCTCTGAGCTATCACAACTCCTCCCTGCCTTCCTCCCTTCCTCCCTTCCTTCCTTCTTTCCTTCCTTCCTTCCTTCCTTCCTTCCTTCCTTCCTTCCTTCCTTCCTTCCTTCCTTTTTCTTCCTTCCTTCCTTTTTTCTTTTTTTTCAATCAAGGAAACACAAAAAGGCTCAATTTGGTCATGAGAAAGAGTGGCGATGTCTCTAAAGGACAAATGGCACTCTGATATCTGCATAGTAAAGTCCTTTCCTATGTCTGAGTAGAATGCTTCCTTAGGCTCATAGGCAAAGAACACAATTAGCATTCCAATTTGATCCTCTACCTAAAGAATGGGAGATTCTTTTGACACAGACAGCTGTCCATGAATAGCTAGGATGACCCTTGGTCAGTTTTCCATCTGTCTTAGAGTGAGAAGTCCAGACTCAGGCACACATTAGCTGTGACTTTAGGAAGTTCTCGAATGCTTGTCAGTATCTGTAAAATGGGGACATGTCCAGTGCCTGCCTCCCAAGGACGTAGGAAGGACTAAGCACCATACTCTCAATAAACACTCCGAGAACTTTTTAATTCCCTCCCTCTCTCCCTGTCTGCAATATTTTTAAAAGTTATGGCTGACTGTTAATTCTTGGAGATTTGAAGCAGGACTATGATTCTTCTTGCCTGTATAGTGAGGAGGATACACTGTGGCTTTTCTATATCAGTTCTGAGCTGTATTGAACAGTTCACCATGACTTTGTGTGTGTATGTATGTGTGTGTGTGCATGCATGGGTGTGCGCACATGGGCACACATGTAGACCAGAGGATAATCTTAGGTGGCCCCATCTTATCCTGTCTACATAAACTTTTTTGAGATACTGTCTCTCACCATCCTGGATCTCACAGACTGGCTGGGTGGAAAGCTCCAGGGATCCTCCTGTCTTGGCCTTCCCAGTGTTGGTATTGCAAGTGCATGCCACCATGCCCAGCAGTTTATATGGGTTCTGAGGAATGAATTCAGGTCCTCAGGAACTTCACCAACTGAGCTATCTCTGTAGCCCTATCTGTCTTTGGTTCATAGGGATTTATGTGTCTGGGAATGTCTGAGGCCCAGCTCTAATGTGACTTGAATGCTCTCAGAATGTCAGGTTGACAAACACTGACCACCGTAATCCAGCACCTTCAGTTTCATCTGTCTTCCTTTATGTTTCTCCCTGGCCCATCCTTCTCCTTCCCTTGAAGTAACTCTCTCTCAGCCTTGGTTGAAGATGGGAGTTACCTATAGAACTTCAAGACACACTGATCCCTGAGTTCCATCCTCAGAGCTCCTGATTCCACTCATCTGGGTCGTACTCTTAGGAATGGACTTTGAAAACCATCCTGAGAGAACTATTGCAGCTTGAGCATTAAAATTTTCAAGGATAACTTTGTTTTCAGTGTTAAGTCCACTTTAACAATGCCAAAAACAAAGTTAGTAAAAAGCCAAAAACCTTCATGGCACATACAATAGACTTCAACCTGGTAGCAATATAATTATTTGATTCCTATTTTAATACAGACACGCTCAGCCCACACCCTCATGCTCCACTCCTGGAGGCTTCTGGAGACTTGAGTGGGAGGATATCAGAACACACCCATCAGGTGAGAAAATATTACTGAGGTTCAGAGATTGCTCCAAGGGCCCCAACTCAGGTAAGTGCTGGAGACCTCAAGAATTCTTAGGATTTCACAGCATTGCAAGTTTGCTGGTGAATTTCAGTACATGTCTTCCTTTTATTGACTTGAACTTTTTTTTGTTTTAAGCTAATTTTTTTTTAGCATGAAGAGGGATGGGTTTTATTGTGGCATTTTCAAACCCATATGTCATTATACTTTTCTTCTTCCTCCTCTTTGAGGACCTCTAACCACCCCCTCTTCACTCTTTTCTTTAACTATATGTTTTTCGTTCATAGTTTTAGGAGGTGGGTGTGCTTTGATCAGCAGTGAGTCTACTTGAAATATGAAATAAAAGCAACATTCGTGGTGTTCAGGCACCATTTTTAAGAATCTCAGCATGGTTAGGGTTACCCTCGCCCTCACACTCACATACAATACAATGATTACACCATGAAGACATGTTGGTATGTGAGTGGTTCCGGGGACTGCAATCTGACAAGAGTGTCCCTGAGGAAGACAGCGCCTGAAGTTTTGCAAAAAGCCCCCTCACATCATAGAAGTTTTCTCAGGCTTGCAGGAGTACATGCTGATGAGAGGGGGAAAGGGGAGCCAGACAAAGGGGCCTCTCTGTATTCTGGTATTCAGGCTCTTTTGGAGTTGGGGGGGGGGACAGAAAAGGCCTTTTATTATTACTTTGGAGGAAAAAGCTCATTTACAATGTCACACCTTATGTGATCTTTGAACTCTAAGTGGAAAAAAAAGTCTTAAATAATTTCATCACCCTTTCCGGATCACTAAAAATCAGTTTATAAACATGTCAAATGTACATACAAAAATAGGAGAAAGAAGGGTCAAAGTATGATGATAGATGATAGATGATAGATAGATGATAGATAGATAATAGGGAGGGGCTTTTCCTGATCCTCAGGGGTCTGTCATCTAAGCAGTTATGTTAATATCTTCTGCTAAGGAAGTGGGCATTTTATTTGGCTTCTTCATTTTCTAGCTGAACTTGTTAACTGAATGAAAGGAGAACTTACTAATTAGGTAATTTAGTACAATACAGATGATTTTTTTCTCTCTCACAATTCTGAAGCAGAAAGACATGTGAGGCTTGGAGAAGCTAACAGGGCTGGGAGAACTGAGCAGCCCTCGGTGGCTGCTGGTGTTGGCTGTGGTGGCCATGAGGTGGGGGAAGCCCCCACAGAAGTGCTTGTGAAGTAGGGATGTGTGAGAAGGAAATGTGCTCCTTTGCTTTTTTTGCAAATAACTTTATTTTTTAAATGACTAACATTTTAAATATAATTTATGATGCTTTATTCTTAGGGCTTATTTCTTTCCTTTTAAGGCATTTTGAATATAAAATAAAGGGTGAGGGACTTATGAAGAACTTGGTATATTCAAATTGAAATCACCTGGACCCCATTTTAAATTCTGCAACTAATTTTCCTTGTTGAAAAAGAACAATAATTCTATACTTTTGTGGCTCAATTTTGATTTTGATATTCTAAATTTATTAGTGAGTCCTTTGAGCTAAATGAGTTGACATTCTATCTTGTAATTTTTCAATACAATGGATCTAGCTGGGTAAGTGTCCTTATAGCATATATAGTGTACACTGAATTCCTCACTGTCATACGGCAAGTGCAGTAAAAGGTCACACTAAGAGTTCAAGTCAAAGTGTGACAGATTTCTTCATCATCTATGACTATTAATGCTGTTGGCAGCGATGAGTTTCAGAGAATTCATGGGTGAGAGGCCCAGAAAGAAATGTTTACTATGAGCAAACCAGGAATGTTTGGAGTGTACTCCTCAACTTCTCAAAGCCGACCGCTGCTCGGATTACTGGCTGATACTCAAGGGATGGGATGCACTTTCAGTGTGAAAGCCTGTCCATCTTTCCTTCCGTCTCTTGCTTCACATCACGTTTTCTTTTAAGCTGACCCCAGCCTACAGGACCTGAACTGTCAGGCTTTCGTTCTGCAGGTCCTTTCTGGCCCTGTGATTCCACATCCATTACTTTTTTTCTGAGCTTTTATGTCACTGGAGACAGCTTTACATTTTAATAAAGTTTCCAGTCCTCCAGGGCCTTCTCCTCTGCAACGGCCTGGCTCCCCAGAGCTGCAGGAGAGTGGAGCCCGGGCTGGAAGCTTTTGTGTGTCCAGTGATGCTGACGGCGGGTAGCTCCAGCTGTCATGACAAGATCATCCGGAGAAGGGAACAATCAAGTAGGGGCTTACGGTCCACTTGAGTTTTTCTGATTGTAAAACCAGCCATTTTTCAATTTAAATAATTTAAGGATCCCAGCGCCCCTATACTCTAAGGCTCATTTAGCCTCTCATTAGCTAATAGTTTCTCCAGTTCAAGGGGTGGAAGGGAAGAGGGAAGAGTTTTGTCACTGTTAATTCACAGCAGTGGGTAGTGGTGTATAAATAAAAAAACAAGCCGAACAAAGGTGATGAGGAGAGAATAGGAATCCATACAAATAATCATAATTGATTTTAAAAGTTAATTAAAAGGCATAGAAAGAGGCCAGCCCTGCGCGCCTCAGCATGTATCAATAGGCAGACAGCAGAGGGGAATGGATTAGAAACTGATTCCCAGCTAACTAGAAGGAAGCAGACTGACACAGCTCTTCATTTTGACTTGAGCATCTCAAGGTTTTGTCAAAGTCCTGTTCTCATGGTCCTTGAATGCCTCACATTGTCCCCACGGGAGGAAACGCTGGCAGGGACAAGAATGAAAGACCAAGTCGCAGAATCCCAGAGGGCTCAGGATGGGTTTCAGAGCTCCCTGGGACGTGCCCATGTAGGCAAAGGCAGACACCTCGGTGAGCACAAGGCCCTCCTCCTTCGATGGGCTCCTGCTGTCCCCACACTTTGTGTTTGCAATCTCTCCTGCTCTGCACATCTCTGAGCAGAGGCCCCCCAAGGTGGTATTTATCATCAGGTGATAAACACAGAAGGGAGCAATCTTTCTGAGTGGGTCCCCAAGAGCTGTCCAACAAGAACATGGGGTTCCTCTGCTACCACTCAAGAGCTTCTCTGAGCAGGACAACCCTTATATTTTCAGAGCTGATGGTTGTGGAAATTGTTAGAAGACCATGTATTTCCTGGGCCTACAGATATGCGCCCCTCACGAGTGTCCACTGTCCCCCAGTGTGAAAGTCAGAGCCTGAGACTGAAGGTTGGATAGCCAATCAGAGAAAATACTTCCTGGCAGAGATAGGACCCACGTTCCATTATGAGTTCAATCTGACCAACACTCACACTCTAAATCATGAGAGATGAGGAGGATATGCTCCCAACCTAATGACGTCTCCTGCCAGCCCTGAAAGGACTATGTCTGGGAGGCCAGAACAGCAGCTAAGAATTCTAGTAAAGGAACGGACCAGGAGACATGTTCTCTTTGCTCCTTCCCTCTCTTCCTTCACTTCTTTCTTTCCTATCTTCTTCCCTTCCAAACAACACAGGGATTTTTTGGATTGCCACAGATCTAATTCCCGGCACAGAAGAGCTCCGGAAGAAGACCATAGTACAAACTTGTAGACTTCCCCTCTTCTCTCATTTTAAAACTATAAATCAGAAACACAGACAGATAAATCTAGAAACATAAAAAATACCTATTATTTCTTGTGTTTGCTCCCTCCTTCCCCTTTCCCGCCCCTGACCTCTGCTTCCCCCTTCCCCCCACATTTACAGTGCCATCTCTCAGAATTGCCAGCTCTGCAATGTCATGGGTTCAGTTGATTGTCTCATTTCTGTCCTCCCAGCCCTTAGCATGGTGCCTAGATATTTGTTGAGTGACTGAATTAATGAGATTTACCATCCACAAGATGAAGAGAAAGGACTGGTAAACAAACACACAGTCAATTGACATAAATAAAATTACAGGGTTTATTTTGTTTGTCGGCAAAAGTTCAATTCAAAAAAATGTTCCTAAATTATTAATTAGCCCTAAAGAATAATTTTTTTTAAAAAAAAAAGGGGTATAAGGAAAAACCTAAAAAAATAATTTGGAGTAACTATTTCTCAGAGATCTCTAAGATTTCCTAGTACTTGCATGCAGACTTCCATTGCAAACTTCCTAAAGACAGGGTACTAGCTAACCCTTACTAAATTATTTGATCATGTTATTTTTTACCTGGCAGAGCTGTGGGAATAGTAGTCCATCAAATGCATTTTGGGAAAATCAATATCACAATCCAGCTTTATTTCTTTTAATTTTTTTTACTTTTGGATTTAAGCCCTAATTAAAATTTTCCACTGTGAAAAATATCCCCAACTTAACACTAAAAACACACTTTTTGAATGATTTTTAACCTTAAAAAATAACTTCGCTGGTGAACTTTGTTATGAATCTTTTGAAAACTACAATTAACTTTTCAAAGAACACACCTACAAATATGACTTTATTAGGAAGTATGAATCAATATTTTACTTTAATGGTCACACACATGCACCCCCCAAAAGGCATGGTTTTGGTGCAATGTCATATCCTGATTTTGAACATAGGGCTTGTCGCATCATTGCTTAGTGAGTGCTTTCAGTAATAGAATCGAGGATGACGACATAATGACCTGTGATGAAGGGCAAGTTGACTTTAGTTCAAGAGAACGAATCTGAGTCCAGGAAACAAAACTGACAATGTCACTGGCTCAGTATGAAACCTTGGGGACACTGTACTTTCTTATCTACATGATGGCCTTGGCCAGTGAGTCTTCATTTTGACCCTCCTGAGTAAACCTTGCATGGGACACTGGTCTGTGCAGTAGTCCACAGCAGGGGTGCTCTGGTCTCAAGGGGTCAGGAAGTTACTGGCCTTCTCCATTCACCCCAAGTGTTCCCAAGGAACCTGTTTGAAAAGCTCTCAGGCTTGATAAACTTTAGGGCTCTTTTTAAGTTGCGCTCTTAACAGCTGGGAACAAGAACACAATGGAAAATAGTGTTTGTTTCCATGTTTAAGCCTGTGAACCCCTGTAATTTTATACAGAGCTGCATGGACCCCAGCTTTCAAAAACCACAGAACTGTGTCATATCACATGTGGCAAGCACCTTTGCCATTCCAACATATATTTTAGATTTATAAATAAAGTATCACCACAATGCACTTTTCCCTCAGGACTTTTATAGATGCATTTCAACATATACATTTGATGGTAAGTTAACATTGAATGTGAATATTATCCCAGAAAAGTTGCCTGTTTGTAGTTTTCTGAGCCCCTCTTAGTTTTTACAGGCAAGATTTTACTAAAAACAAAGTGTTAATTATATAAATATGCTTATTCTTTTCAAACCAAACACTATATTATGGTTAATAAACAATAGAGAAATGAATATAAATTATTTCAACAGAA
>PVHP010008273.1:0-2500 GCA_004024765.1 Zapus hudsonius | reverse complement strand
CCAAACCACACACACCTAAGTAGACAGGAAACATATCTTACTATCTCTTAGTATTTTAGATTCTTAAAATGTGTCTACTTCATATCAAAAGTTTTGTTGAACTATGGTGTGTGTGTGTGTATGTGTGTGTGTGTGTCGCACGTGTGGCATGGTGTGTGTATGTACTAGTGCGTCAGTGCACACCCATGCACACACGCAGAGGCCAGGGAAGAGCATCGTGTGCCCTTGATCGCTCTTCTGTGTTATTTCCTTGATTGCCATGGAAGCTCTCACAGAACTTGGAGCTGCTGTGGTTTTGGTCAGATGGCTGACCAGCAAATCTCAGTGATTCTCCAGTCTCTGTGCGCCCACAGGATTGGGGTTACGTATTTAAAAAATCATTTATTAACGTACAAAAAAGTTAGGTTTCATTATGGTGTTTTCAAATATTTTTCTGTTTCCTTTCCTTTCCCTTCTCCATGTGCACTGCCCTAGTCAGCCTCCCTTCCTCCTCCACACTGCTTGTTTCTTCCCTCCTTTCCTCACTTCTCATCACCTCTTCTCCTGCTTGCCTGTCTGGAATCAGCCCATTCTCAGTCTCACATCCCTTATTTGCATACATGCCAACATTAAAAGTTGGGATCCGCAGATGAGAGAAAACATGCAGTTTTAATGCCCTGCTTTGTATGTGGGTGTTGGGGATCCAACTCTCACCCACTGAGCCCATCAATACCCCCGGTGTTTTGTTTTTGTTTTTGAGACAGGGTGTCATGTGGCAGGCTGGCCTTAAACTTTGCTATGTTGTTGAGGATGATCTTGAACTTCCGATCCCCCTGCCTCTACCTACCAAGTGCTAGGATTATGGGCATGTGCCACCATGCCCAGTTTATGCCATGCTGGCAGTTAAATGTAGGGCTTTGCAAATGCTAGGATAGCACTCTAGCTTCCGAGATACCTCTCCAACCCTGAACTACAGTTATCTGATCTAGAGTAACTTGGTAGTGGCGAGTATATGTTTCAAATACCCCAGATAATATTCATGAAATACCTCGGTTGTATTTTCACAGGAGCTCCGAATGGCACACTAGCAAAGATCTACACCACATTCACCTGTGTTAATGAACTTCCTTTGAGGCCTTTTGGCTGCTGTCTTTACCTGCAGAGTGTTCTTGCTGAAATGGCTTTTTTCCCACCCTGTTTTCGTCTTGTTACCCAGCACTTGGGTCTAAAGTGTCAGCTCACTGCATAAATTCAGAACTTTCCAGATTAGTTCCCAGTCCTCCACAAGATGGAATTCCTTAGCAGAGCCCCTCCAGCCCAAGTCCTTATTTGTCACAAGCTAGATCCCTATTTCTGGTATTACAAACATGCCTATGTGCAAACCATTAGATTCTCTTTTGACCCTCATCTTGTGTTTAAGGTTCAAATGAACTACAGTCTACTCATGGTCTCTTCCTTCAGGACGGATCCTGTACATCTCTCTGTCAACATCGTTCTTCCACTTAAGTGCCTTTGACTTATACTTGGTTTAAGTCACATCCCCTCTTTTACTAAGATTTCCTCATCACTGAGATTAAATGAGTGAGCTATCTTCATTCTCATGGGTTATATTTGCATGTGTTTTCCCAGATAGAGGATAAGCCACAGGAGGAGAGTAACTGGAGGACGTGTATCTAATCCACTTGTTGACACTGGATGCTCAGTAAGTGACCAGTCATCAGAGACAGTTCTTGCCCCTAAGAAATTCTCATGTTGGCTGGAGAGAAGGCTCAGCGGTTAAGGCACTTGCCTCCAGTGCCTAAGGCCCCGGGTTCAATTCCCCAGGACCCACATAAGCTAGACCCACAAGGTGGTGGCCCTGGTGCTCTCTCTCTCTCTGTGTATCTCTCTCCTTGAAAATGAATAAATAAAATATTTAAAAAATATTCTCATATTGGTTCTGATATTAAGATGGTAGCTTAAAACATAATGAAAAGGGTTAGGGGCTTGAGAGATAGCTCAGTCAGTAAAGAGCTTGCTTCACAAGCATGAGGACATGAGTTCGATCCCCAGAATCCACTAATATGCTGGTGCACACCTGTAACCTCAGCCCTGAGGAGGTGGAGACAGGAGGGTCTTTGGAGCTCCTTGGTCAGCATGTCCAGCCTAATTGGTGAGTTCTAGGACAATGAGGGACCTGCTCTCAAAAGAGGTGGGTGACATACCTGAGGATGACAACCACTGTTGTCCTCTGGCCTCCACATGCATGCACATAAACCTGCACATGTGCACTCACACATGTGCACATACACACATACATACATGCACACACATACGCACATACATACATGCACACACATACATGCACACACATACATGCACACATATACACAAACACACGTCCATACATACATGCATGCACATCACACACATTTCCATGCAGAAATTATTCTTTGTGTATTCTGATTTCTCTTTTTTCACAATATTCTCCTAACCTAGATGCTTTTCTGTCTTTCAGGTTATCACTACTGTATTTTTTTTT
>PVHP010008272.1:0-53888 GCA_004024765.1 Zapus hudsonius | reverse complement strand
GATGGCATGAGCAGAGGGCTGGACATCACCTCTGCCACAGCACTGCAAACAGCGGCAGGAAGGTGTGCCAAATACTAGCAAGGGGAAGCTGGCTTATAACCCCATAAGCCCGCCCCTGACAACACAGCTTCATCAAGGTTGTAAAACCCAAACTGCCATCAGCTGAGGATCGATCTATCAGAACACATTCATTTGTTTGTGGGGGACACCTGGATCAAACCATGACAAGGCCCCTTGGGACCTTGAGGCAGAGAAGTCACACTGGCACTGAAAGCATATCATGTAGGTCAAAGCAAGTCACATGGACAGTCCAGACCCATGTGACCCATGCAAAGGTATGGCTGAGGCTTGATGGGGAGCGGGCTGTCTACAACAGCAAAGAGACACAGGAAGGGGATGGTGTCTCTTCAGCTTCAGTGCACATCCAAGGACACCTGGCAGTCCCACAGGTGCCAGCTGCAGTTAGAGGCAGCTGAGTAGTTCTTTCCAGGGACCTCATACAGGCAAAGTCTGGTTTCTCAACTTAAAGTATAGAAAAGAATTCCAGAATGAGACTGGATGTGGTAGCACATGCCTTTACTAACAGCACTGAGGAGGCAGAGGTAGGAGGATTGCCATGAGTTGGAGGCCAGCCTGAAACTACCTAGTGAATTTCTGTCAGCTTGGACTAGAGTGAGACCCTACCTCGAAAAAAAAAAAAAAAAGAATTCCAGAATGAGTCAGTATGAGGCAGAGCCACTTTATTAAGAAGGGGATATACTATAGATCTCAATGTGGGTGGAGAGAGGGAGAGAGGCAGAAATAGAGGCTTCCTTAAGTAAAGGAGTTGGACACACTCAATGGTGAGGTTAGGCTTCTCTGAAGAGAGTCATATTTAAGGGCCTTAACAATAGCAATGAGGAAAGTTAGAAAGACAAGGAAGATTATGGAGGCACGGGAAGGGAAAGGATCCCCTCCCCCCCCCCAGTCTGGTTGAAGCCTCTCACCAGCTGAGAAGCAAGAATTCCAGCACAGTTAACTTTTGCTAAAGGCCTTTTTTCTCCTTTCCCAGCTATGAACCTACAGTTTTCTTGAAACCTCACCAGAAACCCCCTTTAACCTGTGGTACAACCCTAATGGCTTCTGGTTTTACCTTATCGGATGATAATCCCATCTAAGACACCTCGGGAGCCACTCTATAATCTCATTTATCCAAAAAGAAAAGAAGAGAGAAAAGGGAAAAATCTCTTGGCAGCCCTTTGAGATGTAACTTGGGGAGGGGGGCACCCAAATAGTCTATATGGCTAATACTAAGACAATTCCAACCCCTCCCTTGAGAAGACCATACCCACACTTGGGTATGCCTTCTGCTTTCTTCTGGAGTGCCCTCTCTCTTATCTTAATCCTCATGCTTAAAATCTCTTTTAATAAACCCCAACTTGGAGGTGACTCCATGGTCAAAGGTAAGCACCAGAGCTCAGAGGCCCAGTGCGTATGTGGAGCTCAAGGCAAAGGTGATGCAAGCGCCTGGGATCTCAACGCATCGACAACAGCAATGAGACGAAGAGTTGGGAGAATCCCAAAGCTTAGGGGTCAGCTAGTCTGGCCTTCCCAGCAGCAAACAAGAGAGACCCTGACTCTAATAGTAGGAGAGACCAACACCTGGAGGTAATCCCCTGACCTTCACATGTGTGCACACACAAACGAAATAAAATAAAAACAAACCACAACTAACTCTGCCTCTACTGGTTTATTCTGAAATTCTTTTCTACATCAAAGCCTAGAATTCAGTTTTACTTGAGTCAAAATCCCTAACCAATAGGAGAACTGCTCAGGCTGTGTGGTCAATATTGTGGAGCTGTGCCTCTGTCCCTGCCAGCACAGGCTGCTTATATTGGTCATTCAAAGGATTTAAATGTCAAGTAAAAATGTTTTTGTAAGCTCTACTTATTTTTATCAAAAGAACTTTGCTTTAGCAAATGAGATTATAACATTGATGAGGTATATCAGGCTGATAAAATACAAGTATAGATCAGAAAGGTTAAGTGAATTCTTACTAGACAGAGGTCCCAAGAAGGTCAAGACATATATTTTGATTGTAAACATGATTCCCAATCGTGTTTGTGAGGTTTTCCCAGTAAAGGGATTATTATTGTCCTTTCCAGGCAGTTTGGAAATTCTTGGCAAGAGACTTTGACAGATCTCCATGGTGATTCTCCCATGTCTCCTTAGTTTCCTCTCTCTGTCTTACTGTCCCTTTCATCTACTCGTGCTGGGGAGTGGGGGCCAGCATCTCCAGGGCCCAGCGCAGGTCTCCCCCTGCCTGCAGCCTGCTGTATGCTGCCTCCTTGAATGGTTTCCTTACTTCATTACCCGCCTCCCTTGCTCACTACCACCCTTCTTAGAAGGAAAGAGTTCATCTGTGGGGGCCATGGTCTACAATCCGAAAAAAGTAGAGAGCACAGAGGGTTCTGGGGTGCCTGGTCCCACCTTTGTGACAAAGGCCAAGTGCACTGGAGAGGGAAAAAGGAAGGAGAAGACCCCAACAACAACTCCAGAACCCTCTTCTGAAGATGAAAAAGCTCTCGTGGACACGCATGCGTGCACACACTGTTCAGGGCCATCTCTTCCCTGTTCTTTCAAAACAACAGTATTCTTTCCTATAAAAATCATCAGTCAGCATGGTTTGCCCACTAAATAATGTAACTCATTTTGGATAATAAATATTAAAAAAAAATCATCAGTCAGTTTCCACAGAATTTGATCAGTGGTGAGCCATTACCCTAGAGAACCTCTTCCATGAAAGCAGGGATGTGTGGTCTATGGTGGTTGACTCCCTGTCAAGTGCTCAGTAGAGCTGACTCACACCACTTTCTACATCCGTTTCCTGTTACTTCCTGCCTACTCCATTCACTCATAACAGCCACATTTTTTCACTTAATTTTTGTCCAGATCTTGTCTTTCCAAATGGAGGGCTTGCTATGATTTCAATATGGGTAGCGTCACCCAAGGCCCATGTGTTGAAGGCTTAAGTTGATAAGTTGACTATATTAGCAGTGCTGGGACCTTTAAGAGAAATGCTTAGTTGGGGGAGGTCCTTGGGTCATTGAGGTGTGCCCTTAAAAGGGACTAAGTATTTTTTGTGGTCTTCTTGCCCTGCACACAGTAAGGGGACCACCTGACATTCTCCTGAAACCTCTAGAGCTCTAAGTTAAATACATATTTTCTCTTTATAAATGCATCACCCCACTGAGGTTGCCTAACACAAAGCTACTTGAAATTCTGGCACTATTTTTTTAGACCCCATTTTACCCAAGACCTTCACCTGGGAGAGAGAATCCAGACTCAGCTGGATTCAACCTGACTCCAAGCTGTTCAGAATCAAACCACTATCATGAAAAACACAGGATCCAACAAAGGCCAGTGCAACAGCCATGAGGGGACCCACGGCTGTCATATCACCCCCATCAACACAACCCAGCAGCATCACACAGGCTACAAAGACCACCACATCCCAAGAACCACACACACAACCCCATCTCTACAACTGGAACCCCAGCAACAAGCCCAGAAAGTAAGTATGCAAACTCTACCAACCACAGACACAGTTCCTACGACAAAACCCTCAACTTCAGCAGCCTTAGCAACAACTCCAACAACCTTCACAATGATCACACCATCCTTATAATCACAGCAATAACCAGGATGGCTTGAGTTCCAGATGCCTCCTCTCTCCCATGCCTAGTTCTCCCTGTAACTAATGTTTCATATTACTGTCATACATGTGTCCAGATTGATGAATCAATTATAATGCCTCTTAGTAACTGTGGTAGTTTGAATAGCTGTCCCCCAATAGAATCAACAATTTATTAAAGATTGTGAGTTGTCTCCAGCCTTCTGACTGGAGGAGGTGTCACTTTGGCCTGGCCTCCTGGGATCTGGCCCTGAGGTATTTCTAAATTGGATGCAACATTCCAGGGATACATATGTAAAGAGCAGCCGGAGCTCAAGTCTAGCAGCCCTGCTGTTTGTGAGTTGCAGTATGCTACACAGAGTGTGCTTGCTGGCTTTTGGAGGTGGTGGGCTTTTGTCTCTCTGGTTGGATCTGTGAAAGGGGGGCAGCCTTCTCCTTCATTTTTGGAACTTCCCCTGGATCTGTTATTTCAATAAATACTTTCCTCCCCAAACTGTGCCTGGTTTGGAGATTCATCCCAGTGGCATGTGGCTGACTGCGACAGTAACTAAAGCCACCATTTGTTTATATTAGGGTCACTCTTGGTTTGTGCATCCTATGGGCTTTGACATGCATCCTTATGTAGCTATGTAGCCATTATTGTAATATCATACTAGAGGCTTGAAGCATCGAGTATGTCCAATTTTGAACTAGAACCTCCAAAATTAAAAGTAAAAAAAATAAATAAATAAAACTTTTCTCTTTATAAGTTAATTATATCAGGCATTTCATTATAGTAATGAGAAGCTCACTCACACACTTTAGAACTAGTTTGTTGATAACCACAAAATGGCTTACTGGGACTATAAATGGGATTACACTGACTCTATAGATCATTAAACTGATTTGTTTTCTTTTTTTTTTATATAAATGAAAATCCTAACGTCCATAGAGGCAAGCTGGTGTGCGTAAGGTCAATATAATTCAACCCACATTTCTTTTTATGTCTGAATAGGAGGGCTATACGTGTGAAGTGTATGCAGAGGGGCCCAGGCTTTGCCTCGGGGAGAGTTTCCACGTATCTCCCAGACACACTTGAGGATCTCTGTTTGCACAACTCACACTCACACTGCGCACAGAGGGCCTGGACAAAGGCCATGGGGCAGGTAGACAGGACCACCAGTGGGTGAGAAAATCCTCCAGTCCTCTCTTCCACTTCCCTCTCCTCCCCTGATTTACAACATGGTGCTCTGTGGGAGGAGATATAGCATGTGTTATTTGTTACCCCTGACCAGGATGGCAGATAACACCTCACTTGCTGTGTGATGGACAGCAGGAGCTCAGGTTACAGTCACTTCATGTGCATGAGGGCCAATCGCGAGTATCTCAAGGTTGGTCCAGCGCCTCCTGCCCAGCCAGCCTGCCTGGCTATGTCTATTCTGACACAGGACTCTGGACCTGCCAACCTGAGCTGAGACCTGACCTCATGGTTTTCCAAATCCTCAGTGGATCTGGGCTCATGAGATCTGCTCATATCCAGGTTGAAGAGAAGGGCCTCCTGGGTGTACAGACAGGGAAACTGAGGCATGGAAAAGGAAGATGTGGGTCATAGGCCATGGGAGTCAGGGCAAACATAAAACCCTCAGGGAGTTGCAACCTGCTACTTCTGTTCAGGGTTTAGCTTGGCTTGGTCTTTAGCTGTGGGATCTCAGACCAGCAACCTAACTAACCTGTCCTCAGTTTCCTTCTGTGCAAAATGTGAGCAACAATACTTCCATGGTAGGGTGGTTTGTGAGGATCAGGTGTCCCGCAGGCCAGAGAGGGGCAGTGACCAATTTAGAGGAGAGCCCAAACAAGCTAGCCACCACCTGAACAAGCCAGCCAGAGCTTGCCCTCGGCGTTTGCTGAATGATTTCACGAGCAGGGAAAGAGCTACAGAGAATGAAGTCTGTGGACTTCATGCTCCCTATAATATTAATCGATGCCCAGTAGGCATCTAATCCTGCAAAGCAATGGCTCTCACCAGCCTTGCTCACATGCCAGAGGGCCCACGGCTGCAGCAAAACCAGCCTCTTCCTCATACGATTTAAAGAGATGCTGATGGTTTAAGTAAGAGCCACCTGGCTGTCAGCTACATGGTGTGTAGTTAGTCCAGCCTGGACACTTAATGCCGACCTGACAGCCAAAGATGTCATAAAGCATCGGGTCACAGCCAGGGCCAAGAGGAAGCAGTTAATGCAGGAAATGTCTCCTGGGTCTGTGGGGAGGATGTGGGCTGAACTGAGCTCAGCTGTGTCCATCACAGAGGCCCACGGGGCTGTTCAGAGACGCTGACAGAGGCCACGCAGCCCTCTGGGCACTGCTTCAAGTCCCACAGAGACAAATGACATTGTGTTGGGAACTTAGAAGTTAGACAAGACCTCAGAATGGCTTATCCCAGATATTGTGCAGGTAACTGTGAGGTCAGGAATGCCGTAACCATAGAAAGATAGCTTGCCACAGCGCTCCTACATTCTAGCTCTTATATTCTTTCTGTCCTGTCTTCTTCAGCCCTTGAGCCTTGGATGGGGTGATATAGATGCCCCACTTAGCACTGAGAACCCCACCTTCACTTATTCTCAGCACCTTGACAACTTTTGAGTCCCCCCAGAAGTTACCACCAACTGCAAAAAGAAGCTCCTCTGACTAAAGGGGAGAGCTCCACCAGTCTGTGGGCGTAAACATAAATATTTAGAGAGCAGGTTGATGGACACAACAAATCCATTTAGCCATATAGTAGTAGCTTCCCTTCTAGGGCCTATGACTTTCCCAGTCAGAAACTTTTAACTAGGTTTTCAGTACCTAACATGAATTCCCTCCCATGGAGCGGGCAGCTTCAAATTCAATCAGAGAGCAGGTTGGTTACCTCCATAACGATCATGCCACTATTGCACAGGTGGTCACATCTGGCCTGGCTGGTCAGTTGTGTAGCTTGGAGGGTTCACTGCTGGGTAAGATTATTAGTGAGCACCCCACACCACCCCATCAGCTTATACAGCATCTGAAAAAAAAAACTCCGAAGCCATTTCATGTGGCCTCTTTCTATGGCATTAAAAGGAAACAGGTTAGGAGACATTGCATGCTGAGTTGGCCCCAAATGCTACCTTTCATCAGCTCCTTCCTGTAGGCTGAGGTTTCCATGTACCTGTTTGTGGTCTCACTCACATAGGGGTCTATCTGTCACCCACTCTGGAATGGGTATCTACCTCTCCTCTTCCATCCACACCACATCACACTGACCCCCCCATAACACATGCTCCCCTCACCCATCCAGACTCACCCTCCTGAGAGGACTCTGGAGCTCTCCCTTGCTCTCCTTCCTGTGGCCCAGGAGATGTCCTGCCTCGCCAGCAAGCCAGCCATGGATCAGCTCCTTGTCCACATTTACATTCTAGGCATCAGCCTCCCTTCCTCCATCTTTACCTGGCAACTCCTCTGCACCCCTCAAGAACCACCTAGACGCCTCCTTGTCCAAGAGATGTCTTTTAAACCCCAATGTTGTTTTCATACCAAAGCACAGCCTTTTCTGTCTCAAGGCTGTCCCTGGAGGACACATGCCCACAGGCTGGACCCAGTTTTCTATGCCTCCTCTAACTCCACCCCAGAACATTCTAGAAAGCCTGCCACATGGGTGAAGGTGATGTTTGCACAGGAATAACCTGAAATCCACTCTTTTGTAAGTGAACCATTGATAAGCACAGTCTACCTGTTAGTGCCTCCTCACGTACCTCACAGCAGTCTGGGTACTCAGCACATGCCACACTCCACTTCCTACACAGGGGTGTAACTGGCTGCAGAAGGTAGTCTCCTGAGTGTAAGGTACCCTGGCAACGTTTCTTCTGCCCTCTCAGTGGAGGCAGCAGGGAGAGCCTGCCAGACCCATGGTCAAGGGCCTTGAGTGTTCTTCCTACTGAGATGGCAGAAATGAGTCTGGGCACCCCTTGTGGTATCTAACTCCCTAAGGCTGGGCCCCAACAGTGCCTGCTAATAAGTTCCCTGAGCACCTGGTACCTGGCATTTCCCTAGGGCCTCACAGCAGGTGGCTGCCACAGGTGGGAGGTGGAGGTGACTTGCTCCAGGATCTAGTCAGAGTATGTTAGACCTGAAAAGACACATCCTGGTCTTTCTCCATGCCCTCTGTCCTGCACATTTGAAATCTAAATTTTCCTTGTTGCGCTGATTAAGCTTGAATGGGAGAGGGGTGGGGAGGAGACATTGTCTCTCCCCACTCCTTTCCAACCCCTGGAAGAAGAGCCTGGCTGTTGGGAAGGAAAGCCCAGGTTATCAATGCTAGGGCCACCAGGTGGCAGTGCTGGGAACTGCAGACAAGTAGCCAGTAGGCCAAAACTTGCCCTGGGCACCCTGGTCTATTCAAGAGGCAAAAGCATTTATCCTGGAGACAGAATGGACCAACAGGGGTGTTAACGATCTTAGGGATCCATTTCTTTCTTCTTTCTCAGTTTCTTTTCTTTCTAAGTTTAGCCCAGGTTAGCCTTGAACTCCTGATACTGATACCTGGGCCCCTTCAGTCATTGCCTACCAGTGTGCACACCACAACTGGTAGAAATCCATTCCTTTGATCCAGGTTTAGGGATATGTCTCAGCAGTTAAGAGTGTTTGCTGTGAGGGACTAAGACCTGTGTTTGAAACCCCAACACCCATATAAGCAGCTGGGCATGGTTATGCACATCTGTAACCTTGGTCCATGGGAGGAGAGTGGAGAATTCTTGGGGTTTGCTGACACATCCATCCATCCATCCATCCATCCATCCATCCATCCATCCATGCTAAAAACTGTAAAAGCACCACATCTGGGTTGAGTGGGAGACTCCATCTGGAGAAAACAGGTGTTCACATGTGAAGGTGATTTCACAAAAAAAAAAAAAAAAAAAAAAAAAAAAACATAGCATCACTTTGTGTGTGGTTCTTTCCAAAAGAATTTAAACTCTGTTCCCATCAAGCCCTCCTTCCTGAATCCCCTCCCCTCCCTTCCCCTCCTCTAGTCCTTCGCTCCCCCTTCCCCAGTCCTTTCACCTCTCCAACTCCCCTTCAGTCTTTGCCTCCTCACAGGCTCCTGGCTCTTGGCTTACCCTCTCCCCGGCCTTTGTTACTGACCCTGAGCCATGGGCCTGCCCCTGGCAAGACTCATTTCTGAGCTTCTCATCCACTGTTGTGTCCATCACCTGTGAGGCAAATTATTGGCTATGGTTCAATAAATAATTTTTTTAAATATTTTATTTATTTATTTGAGAGAGAGACACACACAGAGAGAGAATATGGGCGCACCAGGGCCTCCAAGCCACTGCAAACAAACTCCAGACACATGCTCCCTCTTGTGCATCTGGCTGTATATGGGCACTGGGGAATCGAACTCTGGTCCTTCTGCATTGCAGGCAAACGCCTTAGCTGCTAAGCCATCTCTTCAGCCCAATAAATAATTTTTTAATGTTTTATTTATTTGTAAGCAGAGAGAGAGAGAGAGAGAGAGAGAGAGAGAGTATGGGTATGCCAAGGCCTCTATCCACTGCAGATGAACTCCAGATGCAGGCACCCCTTTGTGCATCTGGCTTATGTGGGTACTGGGGAATTGAACCTGGGTCCTTGGGCTCTGGAGGCAAGCGCCTTAACTGCTGAGCCATCTCTCCAGACCAATAAATATTTTTTAATGAATGTGATTCAAACTATTTCAATTGAGCCACTATCAAGCTGGGGTTGGCATGCATACCTTTGGCAACTGGGTGCTCATTACCAAGAATCAGGTATATTCCATGGGCTCTCCTCTGGGACTCACAGCAGCTCCCTGTGACAGTCTTGGGGGGTCTCCAGCAAGGGTATACTGCCAGCGTGGCTCACATCCTCCAGAGTGATGGAGAGAGGATCCAGAAGTGAGAGATTGGATGGCTTGCGTGTGGGGGGGATCTTGTCCCCCACAAAAAATGTGTCCAAGTCCTAACTCTTGGTGCAGATGTAGAGAGTTTGAAGTGAGCTCATGACCTAAGCAGGTGTACTAGATCTTTACTATGAGAGAGGAGAAAGGGTAAACATGAAGAAACCCAGGAGCAATGTGCCCCAATCCAAGGCATGCTGGGGACTGCTGGCCCCCATAGGAAGCCAGGATGGGACCGGAGAGTGCCCTCCAGAGCTTGCTGACACCCTGTTGCGGTCAGCTTTCTAGTTGCTGCATAGAAAGAACCCAAGCAAAGGTGGCTTGTGGAGGAATGGGTTTATTTGGCTTATGGACTCGAGGGGAGACTCCATCCTGGCAGGGAAAACGATGGCATGAGCAGAGGGGTGGACATCACCTCCGCCACAGCACTGGAAACAGCAGCAGGAAGGTGTGCCAAATACTGGCAAGGGGGAGCTGGCTTATAACCCACAAGAGCCTGCTCCCAACAACACAGCTCTAGTGAGGTTCTAGTTCCCGAATTGCCATCAGCTGAGGATCGATCTATCAGAACACATTCATTTGTTTGTGGGGGACACCTGGATCAAACCATGACACACCCCATAAACCACTCCTGGCCTCCAGAGATGGGTGAGAGTAACTTTTGAATGTTTAAAGCCACCAGTTTGTCATACTTTGCCATGACAAACCCCAAAATGAATACAGCTTGTTATGCTGCAAAACCTGACTGACACACCACTGATTTTTTTTGATGATAGTCACATGACCCAATAAACTCAATGTCGCTATGTAGAACTGATCATCAAAATCCATTCTCTCTTCTTGCTGGGAAGACAGCCAGGCTCAGGCGGGCACTCAGGGTGGGTTAGCGGCTCAGTGCGCCAGTCATGGAAGCCTTCTTCATGGAGTAGGAAGAGGTGTGCTGTACCACCACTAGGCTGAGATTTGGAAGGAGTGGGTGAAATGATTCTTTGTTCTTTCTCCCCATCACCCATTCCATGTATGTGATAATGAGGCCCCAGGGCAAGGGAGACAAGCTAAGACCTGGGCCTGAGCTGCAAGCTAGCAATGACTTTTACAGTTTTAACTAGTTAAATAGAAGGTAAAAGCCCTTCCCAGAATGTCTACAGGCCCCTGCCCCAGAGGAGGGTGGAGCCACAGGTAGCCCTCCTTGAACAACTGCCTAGAGAGAAAGCCAGAGCACACCCTCATGGGTCCCAGGAGACAGTAAAATACAGGATTATGCTTTGAGCCACTGAGGCAATTTTGAGGTCTAGTCATTGCAGCTTGCCTGGCCTAACTAACCCATGGGGGTGTCTGCGCAGAGTCCTAGAAAAGAGATTCTCGTCTTTATCCCCAAACCTAAATCTGAGATGAGGCAGGAGCCGAATTGGTGGCCAATGTCCAATACTGCTCCCAGTTACTCCTGGGACTGCAGCCTGCAGAAGAATGACATGTCGAGGAACAAACTAGTCCTGATGGCACTGAATCCTGAAAACATCCATCCTATGTTGCAGGACTTGTCAGCTTACACGAACAAACAAGTTCTCCATATCTCCTAAGCCAGCCTGGGACTGTTTCTATATCACCCAACAGATAAGATTGCTAAAAAGATCAGTCTTATGAGGGCAATCGTTTGAAATCTGCTGTGAATCATTCAGAAAATAATGACTCATTCCCAGGGTTTAGCCTTGGAAGTACAGCCATAGTAGTTACAATTCATTGGGACACAAGTCCTCACCAACAGCCCCCCTCCCGGGGGCATTTAAAGTGCCTGAGCAGCTGCTGTAAAGACACAACTTGGGCTTCAAGCTGGAGCTATGAGTCAGAGATAGCTGCTAAGAGCCTGTCTCTTAATGAGGCTCTTCTTTACGGACTGACTGATCACAAAAGTGCATCATTCAGTGGAAAGCCAGCACAGAGCTGAGCTCAGATGAGCGTGTCCCATTCATGTGCAAAGCCACATTGGATGGAAGGAGTCAGAGATTCTCACCCACTGCTTGGAGCTTCCCAGGCTCTCCCTGGAAGGAGCTAGAATCGGTGGCTGCCTGTAGAGAAGGACCTGGGTGACTGGGGTAGAGGATGGGGTGCAACTTTCTTTCCTGGCTTGTTGTCCTGCATCTTTATCAGGGTAGAGCTGGAGAAAGTGCCTGTGGGTGGGGCTCTTGTTGGCCAGGAGGATGGTGGTGGCTGCCAGAGGCCCAGAGTTTGGCATGGTATCTAGGACTCATCCTTTATTCCAGGGGGTGCCATGAATGACCTTTACAGAAGTGGACCCAGGCCATCCACCTCCCTTGTACTTCATCTCACAGCCATGTCCTCCCTGCTGGGGTCAGTAACCAAATCTGGGCCAACCCAGAGAGACCAAAATGTCTTTGATGCTGTGACTCATAACACATGACAGACAAGCCCTGTGGCTCCAGGGATGTGCCCCAGCTCACGCGTGACATCTGCTCAGGAGACTGAACAGCACAAGGCTGAGTGTTCATCCAAGGTCCTCTGAGCCCAGCTCTGAGCACATATCCTCCTGGAAGCTGTGGTAAAGGAGATGGGTGTAGGGCTATGGAGGAGGCAGCTACCCAAGGAGTCTTTGTTTCCTCCACCTTCCGTGGACATGCTCTCTGTCATTTTCTATCCACACCTGGAACAGGCTCAGAGCTCAGGGTCAGCGTCTGTCCAGATAGTAAACAACTGCTGGATTCTACACACTGCACATGAAAATGAACAACGGCCAGGCCAGGCTGCTCACAGGTAGCAGAGCTTGGGAGAGAGCAAAGAGCCCAGCCATCCTGCCAACCTCCACTCCCTCTCCTTTGCTGGCTTACCCTTCCAGGGACCTCCTTTGAGTCTTTTGTGGGTTTCCATACCACCAGCGGCCAGCCCCATCCCTTAGATCCCACCATCCAATCCCTTCACAGGCTGGCTTCCTTTCTCTCTTCGGAGTGTCTCAGACTCAAGAGATATCTTTGAAAGTGGCCCAGGCCCCTTCCCTGGCCTCGAACTTGGAATCCTACACAGACTGGGCAAGGAGACAGGAAAGATGGAAAAACTGCCTCTCCTCTGCTGTTTGGGACTGAGTTCTTATAGTGGATCATACCTCCCAGAAGGGACCACCCTGAGATAACCATAACCAGCGCCTATAAGACACCCCACCCAGTAGATCCATTTGACCCCAGATTGACCAGCTGACATCAGAGCCACTCATCCTGTGGCCCCTGGCATATTCAGTCCACTGCATACAGTAGGCACTCAATGAGTGAGCTGTTTTAAAACTACCCAGTAGGCTTTGCGTGCCTACTGGGAGCCAGACTAACGTTGCCTAACCTCCTGTGTGGCCATAGGCAGCTGAACTCTGAACCAAGCTCACACCTAAAAAGCCCCTAGGGGGAAGATCTCACTTCCACCCAGCTGGGTGGACCTGGAACAGGGCCCCCACCTCTGTACCACAGTGAACCAAGAGGTCAGGGAGAGTCTCCTAAGAGGCTCGCAGCTATGGAAGGCATTCGTTTTTTTTTTTTTTTTTTTTTTTTGGTTTTTTGGTAGGGTCTCGCTCTAGTCCAGGCTGACCTGGAATTCACTATGTAGTCTCAGGGTGGCCTTGAACTCACAGCGATCCTCCTACCTCTGGATTAAAGGCGTGAGCCATGATGCCAGGCTTGGAAGGCATTCTTTAGCGATCTCAGTGGCACCCATGGGAGCATTTTACGAGCAGAGCCTCACTACCCCCAATCCCTGGGGATCTGACTGCTGCTGTGTGTCTAACAGTCAAGTTTCTCTCCATCTGCCTGGGATATCGAAAATATATTGCAGTCCCAAGGTTCCCTGAGCAGTTTAACATTTTTCCTGTGTAGCTCACTTCTCCAGGGGTCAGGTGGAAAGGATGGTCCAGACTGGAGAGATGGCTTAGAGGTGAACACTTTGGCTTGCAAGCCTGATGACCCAGGTTTGAATCCCTGGTACCTACATAAAGCCAGATGCACAAAGTGCTGCAGGCATCTGGAGTTCATGTGCAGTGGCAAGAGGCTCCTGCATGTTCTCTCTCTCTCTCTCTCTCTCTCTCTCTCTCTCTCTCTCTCTCTCTCTCTCTCTCTCTCTCACACACACACACACACACACACACACACTCGTTTCCTCCTTGCAAATAATAATAAATATATATATTTTTAAAAGGACATTGTTCTCTTCTCTAGTCACTCATTTCCTGCAGCCCACACTGGCTTCCATCCAGTCTCAACCACTCATCCACACCTCGAGTTTCCCTTTAGGATTAGGAGTGCAGAGTCCTAGTTCCCTGCCCTAGGGGACTGTCTAAGGCTCTTTAGCACACTGTGGGAGCCAGGGCTTGAAGAGATCCTGTGGGCACCAGCTGGTGGCCTGGGGCTGGAACCTTCTTACCCTCTTCCTCATGCTCTCCCAGGGCTCCCCTCACCCCAGCAGTGTCCTCACCCTGACTTCTGTGTCCAAGTCCCCCTAGGGTGTCCTGAAGCCCTTTGCCTGCCGGCTGGAGATCCCACGTAGATGAGGTCACAGTGCCCTCTGCTGACCACCTTACTGCTAGCTGTTGAGAGCCGCAAAGCTAGCTTAGGTTTCCAATGAACCTGGTCTCTGCCCTGTCCCTCCCCTTCTCTGTGTCATTGTCCTCCACCACTCTCTGTGGTCTCTCTAGCCCCTCCTCGAACTGTCCAGATTTCTCCTTTGGGCCATCTACTACACTCTGATTATCATTGACTTCACAAGTACCACTTCCCCCAAGAAGTCTCCCCTGCTTCCTTCCTGCCCTGGGTGTCCTTTTGAGAGCACCTGTCACAGCTGCTAACACACCGCAAGCCCTCGTCTGTTCCTCTGCTTCTCTGTCAAAGACTCCTGTGGTCCAGGAAAGAGTTTACATGTCATTAGTCCCCAAGGCAGAGGTTCTAGGGAGGAGCTTATGTGGGCGAGACCTCATGCAGAAAGTGCTGTGAGGGGAATGACTCGAGTGTAGACCCCCTTGTAGAGGCTCTACAGGACTGTTCAAAGGAGGGTGACCTAGAGCAAAGCCCAGTGTAAAAGCTTAATTGAACTCAGAAGGTTACAAAAGGCATGATAGTACAAAAGGAGATTAATGAAGAAGGGTGGTAATGAGAGGAAGGGTAAGAGAGGACACCTGGTGGGAGAATAAGATCCAAATACATTATACACATGTGCAAAATAGGTCAAAAATGGGGAAAATAAATAAAATTATTTGAAAAACTAAAACATGTAGTTTGAGTGCAGAATGTCCCCCCATAGCCTCATGTGTTTGAACACTTGGTCTCCAGCCAGGAGGCTGTTTTGGAGAGTTGTGGAACCTTTAGGAGGTGGAGTCATGTTGGAGAAAGTGGGGTGGGCCTTGAGCTTTCATAGCCTGGCCCCACTTCCTATCTGCTGTCTACTTCCTGTTCATCCATGATGTGAGGAGTCCCACTGCGCACCAATATGCTGTGTCTGTTCCCCAGTCTTGACAGCACTGGGTGTTCTGGTTTTGTTGTTGTTTTTTTTTTTTTTTTAACGTCCTTGGTCACCTGTGTCTTCAAGTCCAGTCGAACCCTGGCTAACAGGTTGTGATGGCTCATCACTATCAGGATGACTGGATTTGGAATCATCTAGAAGATGCACCTCTGAGTACATCTGTGAGGGCATTTCCAGAGAGGTTTAACTCAGGTGAGAAGACCCACCATGAACGTGGGTGGCACATGCCATGGGCTGGGGTCTTGGACTGAGAAAAAAAAGAGAAAAAGGATGAAGCCAGCTGAACACAAGAATTTTTCGCTCACTCAGCTTCCTGATGACAAATGCGATGTGACCAGCTGCCTCATGCTTCCACTAGCAGAGGCTCCTCTAGGAGCCCAAGGTGGCCTCCAGAGTGGCCTTCTTGTCTGGCTTCCTGTTTTGTTCTAATAGGAAGTGCAGGAAAGCTCTAAGGGACTCATGGGGAAGCCAAGCCAGGGGGAGGCTGACAGACCTTGGAAAGCTGGTCATTACATGTTCTGAGGATGTCATCTTCCACCACACCTTGCTGTCCTGTGAAGCTATGTCTGAGAGACCCTTGCTCCTTTACCCCTGCGCCTTGCACTCAGCAGGTACAGAGAAGATGTCTCTGGAATAGATGGATGGGGAGGGAATGCATGCTAAGACACGTCACTGGAATCCTGAAGGGAAGTAAGGAAGGGTGCCTGCAAGTGGGAACCACCTGCTTGGCAAAGCAATATGGGGTTTCTAGGCTCTGCTCAGGGGAAGGGGACAAGATACTCCCAGAGTAGAGAGTGGAGGTCAGGAAGGAGAATAACAGGAGGGAACCTCTTGAACTCCATGTAAGTGCTGGAGGAGAGGAGACTCTCGCCAGTGTTCTGAAAAGGGACCTGGAGGCTCTGACAGATTCTGAGAGATTCCATGGGCGCCCTCTAGTGGCTATTTGAGGTCTCAGAAATGCATCCTGCACTGTCCTGACAGCCAGGAGTGGAGACAAGGGCTCAGAGCGACAAGAGGGTCCCAGGGACCATCCCAGTGCTTGGCTATGGCACCAACTCTCTGAGCCTCTCTGAGCCGCCGCTGCATCTCTCAGCCTCATGGGATGAGTCAGATGAATGGCCCTCACGCATGGCTGAGCTGACTGTCACCAGCCCTGTGGTGAGCCCCCTTAGCCCCCTCAAGGAGGACAGGACAGGCAGAGGGGCACAGCCTGACAGAGGAGGTACTGAGTCTCAGAGTGGTTGTGACTTGCTAAGCAGCAGGACTGGGACTCTAGAACCCCTTTCTCTCCTACCCTGTGGTGTACCCCATGGTCCAGGAGGTCCGTCCCATCTCGCTACATGTGGGTCAAAGTATATTCTGGAGAAAAGAGATTTACTGCAGAGAATAAAATATTAGAGGGGCCTAATAGGCAAGGATTTCAGGTCAATTGACAAGAAATTCAGGTGCAAAGCAACCACACGGTCCAAAAAAATGAAGTAATTATGAATGCCATTCAATAATCCACCAAAACAGAGTTCTCTAGGCCAATTCCCCCCCAAGGAGCATGAGGAAGTCAGGGTTAACATATAGTCAACAGAGTTACCATTAGATGTTATTAACCTTGGACCTGCCTACACCAAACTCGCTACCTCTGAGAAGCTCAGAAGTTTCAAAGATTTATCTATCCACCCATCCATTTGTCCATCCATCCATCCACCCATCATTCCATCCATGTAATCATCTTCTCATCCATCCAACCATCCATCCACACACAGACATGTCCACACTGCCTACCCATCCATCCAACCAACTTAGTCACGCAAACATTCATTAGAAGAGAGTCACTAAATCCAGACCAAGGTGAGGGACCTGGGCTCCACCTCCCTAAAGCAGTAAGATCAAAGGATTTTGGATCTACTTTACAACAAGCACATATGTGGAAGGGGCTGTGGATGAGGTATGCATGGACAGGGGTGCAAGAGGAATTACATAAGCAACTCTACCCAGAAGAGTGGGGGTGTCTGGGAAGGAAGGCTGTGCAAAGGCAGTAAAGAATAAGCTTGGTTCTGTCAACCTGGTGTGATGGTTTAAATGTAAAATATCCCCGGAAGCCTCAAGTGCTTGTGATTAAGTCCCCTACTTAGTCCCCAGCTGGTGGAGCCTTTGGGAGGTAGAGCCTTGCTGGAGGATGTGTGTCACTGGGGGGCGGGCTTTCATGTTTTATGATCCAACCTCCCTTGCCAGAACTGGCTTGCTGCTTTCTCCCTGCTGATGTGACAAGATGTGTGGCCCAGACACATGTTGAGTTGAACTGATGAGCTCTGGCCTGGGAGGTAGGAGCCCTGAGTCCTGATTGAAGGAATATCAAGTCTGCTTGATTAAAATAACAAGGGTTGGGTTGGAGAGATAGCCCAGGTGCTTGCCGCAAAGCCTAATAACCCGGGATTCCCCATTGCCCACGTAAAACAAGGTTGACAAAGTGGCACATGCATCTGGAGTTTGTTTGGTGTGGCTGGAGGCCCCAACATGCCCATTCTCTCTGTGTGTCTTCTCTCTCTGCTTGCAAATAAATTTTATATATATAGCATGGGTTGGAACACCAAGCTTTGCATCCTGTGATTTTCACACTGACTCAAGGGACCTGGCACCCAGTGAGCCATATCTCTATCTACCTACAGGGCAGACATCACTAGCCGATCGGAGCATTCCAAACATGGAGCCACATGGGACTTTGGAATCTTTCCACAAGACCCCTGTGAGTCATCACCAATCAAATCCGAGTTGGCAGTTGAGATTAAACTGACTTCTCACTCCTAGCCAGTGCCTGCCTGGGACGAAGACGCACGTCAGAAGGAAACTTGAGGATACAGTGGAGGTGAAGGGGACATGGTGGGTTGGAGGAAAGGTACAGGGCAGTGGCAGGAATGTGAGGCCAGGTGACAGTTGGGACACCTCACAGGGGCACAAAGCCACACCGCCCCTCTTCGTAGAGAGATATGCCCAGGGTGCCTTTAGAGACTCTGAGTCCTCCAATTTATCACTGAGATAATGATTCATAAACCCGTCATAGTCGGCTCAGGCTGGATGCCAGCCTCTCTGGGCAAGTCACGTTGTTCATCCTCAGTGCCCTCATCTGTAGACAGGGCACACAGAGCACACAGGGCACATAGAGCATGGAGGGAGAGGCTGCCAGTGCAGGGCTATGGTCATCTCCATCTTCCCCACACCTCAAAGTATGCCCTGCACGTTGTAGGTACTCATCAAGCACTCAGAAACTGTCTCCTCCTCCTCCCCTCCCTCCTCCCCCTTTTAAATTAGCACATGAAGTAGCAGGTTTCCTTATGGCATTTTCATATATTTTTATCAGCCTTATCAGCCCTCCTCCCTCCACGCTCCTCTCTCACATCTCCCTGCCTTTCTTGTACCTTTTCTTCTGAGGTATTCTTCTTCCCAGGTTCACATCACATGGTGTATTATTAGCCTCTCCAGCCCCTTCCTTAAAGTCACCTTTCTAGTTTGCCAGCCTCTACCCACTCTTCCACCTAAATCAACCTATGTAACAAGTAGAAGCTAGCATTCACACATGACAGAGAACATGTGATACTTGTCTGTCTGAGCCTGGGTTAACCTCACTTCATATATTTTCCGGCTCCATCCATTTTCCTGCAAATTTCATAATTTCATTGTTCCTTGTGGCTATATAAGATTTCATTGTCCATAAGCATGAATGTGCGGTCTCTGTATGGTAGGACACGGAACCTTCTGGGTGCCCTGCATGACTCTTGTCCTCAGGCCACAAAGGCAGACCCTGAAGCTCAGTGAGATGAGGCGGCCTGCAGAAGCACAAGATGGCCAGCTCCACCCTGACAGGGCCTGGGCTCAGAGCTCCACCCCATCTCTGCTTTCTCCACATTTTCATAAGGTGCTCCAGTCCTCCCCAAGGGACAGACATGGAGGATAAGCAAAGTGGATAGACAGGAGGAGACAAACCCACACTTCCATCTGGGGGGCTTCGCCACCCTTTCTCAGCAGCTGACAGAGTTAAAAGACAGGAAACAGGGAAGGAGGGCCTGGAAGATGGCTCAGCAGCTTGCTTGCTAAGCCTGTCAGCCCTGATAAGCCTAGAATTTAAATTCTCTAGAATTTAAAAGCCCACAGTGTAATCAGATTAGAATTGAACAGCAGTAAGATAACCCATAAGCCTCCAAACACTTGGAGATTTAAAGTAACACACTTCTAAATATTCCAGGTGCCCCAAAGATTACAAAAATATACTGAGAGCAACCTGTTTAGAACCCCTTCCATCTTCCCAACTTGGGAGCTTTTCTGCCTTCCATTTCCTCCTGTTCTCTCTGAAAATAGATATTTTATAAAATATAAAACGCAAGTATATCCTGAGCCAGATGAAGATAGCACAGCACAGTGTGAGAGACGCGGCCAAAGCATCACTCCAAGGGAATCACATAACATTACAGCCCCTCTCTGAAAGACAAGAAGAACCTCAGTCACTCATGGAAACTTCTCTCCCAAAAAGTTAAGAAAAGAAAGCAAAAAATAAGTCCAAAGCAAGAGAAAGAAATGACACAACAAAGCTGTAACCAGCAATCAGTGAAATGGAAAATGGAAAAATCACTGGAAAAAATGAATTAAAAAAAGCTATTTTTGGGTTGGAGAGATGGCTCAGAGGTTAAGGCACTTGCCTCCAGTGCCTAAGGCCCTCGGTTCAATTCCCCAGGACCCACATAAGCCAGACCCACAAGGTGGTGGCCCTGGTGCTCTATCTATCTATTTATCTATCTATCTATCTATCTATCTATCTATCTATCTATCTATCTATCTATCTATCTCTATCTCTGTTTGAAAATGAATAAATAAAATATTTTTTTTAAAAAGCTATTTTTTGAAATAATCAGTAAAATATTGATAACCTTCTTGCAAGTCTGTCAAAAAGAGAGGACATAGGTTAACATGTCAGAAAAGTTATCACTGCAGATCTGACAGACATTGGAACACAAGAGAACATCACCTGGAAACATCACCTGGGACATCACTCTGGAAACATAAATTCCACAACTTAGAAGAGATGGATCAGCAGCTGGGGAGATGGTTAAGTGGTTAAAGACTCTTGCTTGCAGAGCCTGATGGCCCAGGTTTCATTCCCCAGGACCCAACCATGTAAAGCCAGACTCACAAAGTGGCCTATGTGTCTGGAGTTCTTTTGCAGTGGCAGGAGGCCTTGGTGTGCCCATTCTCATTTTCTCTCTGTCTTCCTATCTCCCTCCTCTCTCTCAAATAAATCAAATATTTAAAGAAAAAGAAATGAATCAATGCCCAGAAGCCCACCAGGCTGATAAAACTCATCCAATAAAAATAGTAGTCCAATAAGTATTTTTTAAAGGGTGAAAATACTCTGGTCTCTCTTGAGATTATATAAATGTTTGGCCTTTTAAAAGCTCACAGAAAGAAGCAGCCCTCATGACCATCAACACACGTGGCATATGTGGAATTTTATTCAGCTTTAAAAGACAAGAAATTCTTTCATGTGCTGCCACATGGATGAATTTGAAGATGTAATGCTAAGTGAAATGAGCCAGGGACAATAGATCAAATGTTGCATGACTCCACTTACGTGAAGTTCCTAGTCAAGTACAGAGAGACAAGACAAGGAAAGGTGCCAAGGGAGCCAAGGGAGAGGGCAGAGTTTCACTGTGGGAGCAAGGAAACATTCAGGAGATGCCCCATGGTGGTGGTGATGCCACCAACTCTACCCTTTAATAGCTGAAGGGGTATAGTAGATCAATCGATGAAGAAATGTCATTGGACAGAATGCAACCCCTTTGGTGATGAAAGCTACTAGCAAACCCCGGAGCAGAGAGCACCCTCGGAGTGACAGGATCACCTCCAGGACTCCAGATGATGACCACCTGACTGCTTCCCAAGACCAGGAGGGCAGCGGGCCGCTGAGAGGAGAGTTTTCAAAGGCCCAGAAAGTGGTCTGGGCTTCTCTTTCTAGGCTTTTTAGGGGAGGATGGATCAGGTGTTAGGGTGTAGTTTGACAGGTCTGGGTTAGATAGATTTCTTTCTTTCCCATGATGCATCTGACTGTAATCATATGTATGCCCAGCCATGCATAGGCATAATGTCGCACATAGGGACTTCTCCCTAAAAGTTCATTTAGAAGACACAGTTTGCCTTAATTTTTGTTTGCACCCCAAACCAGCTCAGGCTGAATGATCCCCTGCTGTTCAGATCCTGGATCTAAGAACATATTTGAATAGGTATTGATCACATAGATGAGGTCACTAAGGGGAGGAGAAAACTAGCTCATTGTGTGGAACAGTTTTGCATGCAGGTTGGTACAGGTGAGGGGAGGAGGGGATCTCAGGTTCCCAACATGGTTGCCAGGCGCATTGTTTAGGAGAAGGGTGTGTTTACTGCCCAAGCCAAGCAGTGTCCCAGATGGCTAAACTATTTCCTATGCTTGCCTGCCTCCCTGATTTTTATTAGGAGAGCTCAGATCATGTGCTAAGTTTGGGACTCCTGAGTTACACTGACATGTCAGGCCCCCACATACATCTCTTGTCTGTAACTCAAACTGAGAACCGCTGACATCATTCAGCGAGAGACTGAGAGCCAGAGAGGGTGACTGGCCCAAGGTCACACAGCCAGCGACAAGCAGAGTTGAACAGTGTCATCTCCAAAGCCAGTGGTTAGTGGGACCCGATCAGGCAGAGGCTTGTCTCTGCTGCTGAAGGGAGGGTTGGCACCAGGATGTATCTGCCTAGAGCCCCCACCCCCAGTCCTGGCTGCTGTGTGGGTGCAACCACACTGGGGTCAACCTCAGCTGGGCTGGAAGTGCTCAGCCCAGCAGCCAAAGGAGCTTACTTCTGCCCGGTGCCTCCCATTCCTGTGTCAGCTCTGATCATGGTTGATAGCAAGCCTTGGGCTGCACTTACATAAGGGATTACATAAGTCGTGTGATGCCATGTCCCTTGCCCACTGAAGCGCTGGCAGGATGCTGTGCCCTGTGTGCTCTCTTCATGCTCCCCTAGCCAAAGTGGTTTGCCCCATTATTCATCCCCCCGGGACATCTGAAGCCACCATTAGGTGCCTGTGATACTGGGCTGGCAGGACCTCTGGGAGAGTTGGGGCCCAGCCCTGATTGACAGCTGTCAGGGTACAACATCTTGGGGTGTCACAATTGAGGACCGACTGGATTTGGCTGCCAGCAGAGATCTGTCATTCACTGCCCACGGGGTGATTCCTGGCTCCACTAGGTTCTTCTTTGAACCGTAATCTTAGCACGTGGAGGAACAAATGGCTTGCCACCTGTTCCCTCCCCAGGGCTGAGAGGAGGGGTCCTGAGAGCAGAGCTGTCAGCAGCGGTGCAGCGGTGGCAGGCGGGTGGGGAAGGAGAGGCCAGCTCCAGTTCAGCTTCCCACGTAGCTTTAGCTCTGTGCTCAGCTCACCTGTTCTCGGCTGAGCTCCTTGGACTCCTTGCCCTGAAGCCAGGGTGCAATTGGAACTATCCCTCCAGCTTTGCCATTCTAGTCACTGGAGATGCAGAGCCAAGCTCCCTCCTGCCATGGTACTCACCCTAGTAGAGAACCCGTATTTCCAGACAATGGGATAAATGCTATTCTGTGGAATGGAAGTATTTAATCTAAGAAATGGTTAGAAGCTGCTCTATGCCTGGCCCTAGGAGGGGGTTAGATTACAAAGGTCTTTCTGTGTCTAGCTAAGGAGGTTAGACTTCTTTGTTAACTCTATCAACATGGGGTGGGAAAGAGTGGGTGAAGTGTCAAGAGTAACAGTAGGAGTTAATGAGAGATGTCCTGTAGGGAGGGATGTTTGCACTGGATCTCAAAGAATGGCTGAGGGGGCTGGCTAAGGGGGTGAGGGGCTAGGGATGCAGCTCCTTTACCTAGCATGTCTGAGGCCCTAGGCTCCATCCCCAGCACTGCATACACCAAATGTGGAGGTGCAGAGGTGCACGGCCATAATCCCAGCACTCAGGAGATAGAGGCAGGACAATCAGGAGTTCAAGGTCAACCTTGGCCACATAGTGAGTTTGACACCAGCCTGGGCTCATAAGACCTGTCTCAAAGGTCAAAGTGACAAAGTAGGCTGTGTTGAGCCCCAGGACCAGAGATTGGAAGTTTGTCTATAGGTGTTTCAATAATTGTAGATCAGGAAATAACCATGTCAGAATGAGAGGACAGCTGAAAGGCCTCTCCCTAGAGTGAGACCGGGTATGAGGTCTGGAGGAACTTTCAAGGATCCTGGTCAATGCAGGTCCCAGTATCAGGCTCCCAGACCATTACTCTTCAAGCCTCCACTGCCTCCTCTCTGACCTCTACCAAGCCCAAAGCTGTGTTCCCATATTCCTGGGCCAGAAGTGGAGAGTCACCTTCCCACTTTGGGATTGAAGAGCAGAGCCCAGGCTGTGTGCAGAAAATCTGCTCCCGAGGCTCTCAAAGCCAAGTGCATTTGGGCAGCAGCTGGTGCTCAGCAGGAGCTCAAGGCAGCACTACATGGTGCTGTGGCTCCAACAGGGGCCATGTGTGCAGGCAGGCCTTAGATCAAGTTCAGATTCTGCCAGCTGTTAGCCATGAGGCCTGGGAAAATAACTGGATCCATTTCCTCATTTGTAAAAGTGGACAAGATCAAGGTTGCTAATGCCGTGGAGAGGGGACACTGAACACTGTGTAGGAGGGCACCTACAGCAAGTCCCAGGTCTCTCCATCCCATTTTTCTCTCCTCTTTCTTTTTCCTTTTCTCATAGACTTTGGAGGCAATGCAGCCAGAGGGAAGAGCTCCGAAGGCTGTTTGGGGTGGTTCTGGGGTCTGAACACCTTACGTGCTCGGCAAGTCATCATCCATCACTGAGCTACACTCTAGCTTCTAGCCTGGGAAGTCTTTGAGACTCAACTTCCGTGGAACACATGGACCTAAAAACAGGGAAGACTGCATTATAAGGAGAGGCTGAAAGGGCAGGTGTGATACAATCTCTCAAGAAGCCATGACTGAGCAGAGTGGCTGGAGAATATCCTGATGCCCTTGGAAGAAAGAAGCCTTGTCCAAGGAGTGGGACCCACAATGACACAAGCAGGTTGCAGATGGCCCGTGTGACCTGAGAAGCCAGTCTCCCAGCACAGCAAAAGCTCAGCAGGTGCAGGATGCAGATGGGGGAATGCTGACACGCTACCTTCCTGCAGGCAGCTCTCGAGACCCCTGAGGGAAGCAGGCAGGAGCTTAACCTGGTGGCCTCCAGCCTCAGAGCATTGCTCCAGCAGTGTGCTGAAGTGTTTTGGAGCAGAAAGAATAGTGACCTCCTGTACCTGTCAGGGTGTGCTAGGATGCTACAGAACACACACACACACACACACACACACACACACACACACACACCCCAAATCCCTGGGGCTTAAGGTGCCACAGATGACCTTTCTGCAGATGAGGTAACTGTCCTGAGCATGCAATGTCCGCCATTCTAGGGGGAAGTCCAGTGCACCCCCAGGCACATGTGTCCTTCCCTGGTCCTGCAGCAAGCCGAGCATGCAGAGCACCCCACAGGCTCTGAGGGTCTGAGTTGCAGCTCCTGAGAACTGGGCAGTCCTCTCCCGAGGGGGGTCCTCAGGCCACTGTGGACAGGTGTCTGACACAACAGCTGTCTCTCAGTCCCATTTTTGTGTAAGGGTGCCAAGCCCTTCTCATCTGGGTAAGAACCTTGGAGAAAAGCCTGGCATTTAGGTTCTTATGAATGTGAGCCTTACAGACAGGAGGATGGCAGGATAAGGCAACAGGAAGGAGAGGAGAGGAGGCCTTGCCCTTAGGCCCTTCCTAGGCTTGCTTCAGTCCTTCCTCACCTTCCTTCTGGGGAGTCAGTGGGCAGGACCCTTGCCTGCTCCAAGTGAGTGGCCCTGCTTGCAGCCCTGCCGGCGTTGGCACGGTGACAGTAGCCAAGTGTGCAAACTTGTACCATTGTCCCCGGGCCAGGGGGAGCCATGGAGACTGGCTAATATGACACAGGAAAATGTTTGCTGATGGCAATTCTATGGGCTTTGTCCCCCTCTTTCCCCATCATGACGACTCGATTTAAGTCCCTAACTGTTTGACTACAAATGCAAGGGGACCGTGCAACGCCACCCTTTTGTCCGGCCGCTCTGAATGGGCAATTCAGGCTTTGTGCAGCTCAATTGAGGAAGCAAACATAAAGACAAGATTCCAGAGAGCTCCGGCTCCCTTCCCATGGATATCCCAGCATCCCGTTAGACAGCCCTTCCTGGCTACCTTTGCCCACGTTAATGCACCTGCACCTCCTGACCTGGACGTCGGGCTCCTCAGCGCCCCATCTTGGGGGATCCTGCAGGGAGTGTGGTGGAAGGAGAGAGACCCAAGGGCAGAGTCAGAGACAGAGAGAGCTCGCACTCACTCAACACTCAAGGGCAGCGGGAAAGCAGCCCGCCCCAGCTTACCGTCCGATTGTCTGTCTGCACTGGAGCATGACAGCTGGAAGCCCCGAGGATTTGGGGGAGGTCACTGTGCCCGGCCCTCCTCCATCCTGGACATTTTAAACACACGCACACACACACATACAGCACCCCCTTGAGAAACCAGGGTACCGAGGTCAAGGGAGGAGGGGCGTGGAGGCCAGGGAGAGTGGGGCTGAAGGGTAGAAATTTACCGGGAAATGATTGCATTTGGGAGCTGTCTTTTTTTGTGATGGTCCCCATGGTGACAATTTGTGCCGGCAAAGAATGTGGGACCGGGGCGCCGCCGCCTGATTGGGATGCTTTGTATCTGGAGAGGCGCTCCTGATTGGCCTGAGGGCCCCCCAGCTCCGGACTTGTCCTCCATTCAGCCCACTCAAGGGCTGCACAAACCCTCTCTGCGCCCTGCACGGAGCTCGGAGCTCGTGGCTCGCCGGGCCTGCCCAGGTCTGCGGCGGGGAACCTGCCTGCGGGGCCACGTTGGCGGGCCCGGCCCGCACCTTCGGTCAGTGCGGAGGGAGGCCCTGCGGCCTGTCCCAGCTGGGTGGGGGGGCTCGGATGGGCAGGCTGGGGCTGGGGGAGGGGCGCAGTGCGGTGGGTGGTGGCCCAGGAGGCATGAAATTGCCGCAGATGCTTCTACCGGGGTGTCCCCGCTGCCAGCAGCCTGGGATGAGCCCACAGGACAGGCCTCGATTACGTGCTAGACGGGGGTCCTTCGGGTCCTGCCTGAGAGTTGGGGGTGGAGCGTGGGGACCGTGGAGGGGGCGGGGTGCAGGGAGGGGGAGGGGGTGTCACCACTAGGAAGGAAGGGGGTTTGGCTTCTTCAATGTGCAGCGGTTGCTTCGGTTCTGAAAATAAAAAAGTTGGCTGGTTAGTCATGCAGGTTGGCTGTGCAGTGAGTGGAAATGCAACCAGCTGGGAATGTAGCCCCAGCGATGCCACTTGTAGCTGGGTGGCTTTGGGCAAGTGGCTTGACCTCTCTGAGCCTCCTAGGCTGCAGGAAGAGAGAAGCAGACTCCGGAAGGCTAAGTGACGAGTTAGCCTCTGTCCCATCTCAGAGGCTCAGGAAACTCTTAGTGACTTAGGTGCCCCACTAACCAGAGATCTCCTTAGGACCCAAGGGTGTTGGAGCAGGGTTGTTTTTTACTTTCAGGCTGGGTGGCCTTGGGGAGAGGGTTGGGTGTAGCTGCTCTGGAGAGAGTCCAACTGCTTGTCCTGTCCCCCAGGTCTGCTCTGCGTCCTCCCAGAAGCCAGTTCCCAGCATAGCCCGTGCTCTACATGGAAAGCCCTGTGCGGTGGCCCCCTGGTGATGGCAGCCGACAGTGACGTGAAGACCCTGCTGAGCTTTGTCAACCTGGCTTCCAGCGACATCAAGGCGGCCCTGGACAAATCTGCGCCTTGCCGCCGCTCTGTGGACCACCGCAAGTACCTGCAGAAGCAGCTGAAACGCTTCTCCCAGAAGTACTCCCGGCTTCCCCGAGGCCTGCCAGGCAGGGTGGCCGAGCCCCATCTGCAGAGGGGCCCGGAGGACCGGCCCCCAAGGCTGCCTCTCCATCTGGGCCCCGATTCCAGCCTCGACGGGGGTGGAGGATACAAGGAGCAGGCCCTGGGAACCCCATTCCGAGAGGAGTGCCTGTCCATGGAGCAGAGCCTCCGGGGGCCAAGTCCCGAGGCTGCTAGGCCTGGCCAGGTGCCCATGAGGAAGAGACAGCTGCCCGCTTCCTTCTGGGAAGAGCCCAGGCCCACCCACAGCTACCCCATGGGGCTGGAGGTGGGCTTCGGCTCCAGGGAAGCACCTCCCTATGAAAGTAAAAAAAGTTGCAAGGGCCTGGAGCCCCTGGGGCTCGAGTCTGCCCCAGTGCCCATGTCCCCAAGGGCATTGGCTGACAAGGAACCATTCAGGATGCCTGGGGCCTCCCTGGTGGGGTACCTTGACACTTGGAGTTGCTGCCCTTTCCAGTACCATGGACAGCCCATCTTCCCTGGCCCCCCAGGGGCCCTGCCTCAAGGCCCAATGCCCAGTCTAGGCCTGTGGAGGACCAGCTCGGCTTTGCCAGGGGAGCTGGCCCACTTCTGCAAGGATGTGGATGGCCCTGGGCCAAAAGTGTACAGACCAGTGGTCCTGAAGCCCATCCCCACCAAGCCCGCCATACCTCCTCCGGTCTTCAATGTCTTCGGCTACCTCTAGCTGGGCTGGGAAGTCTTGGCCCCTCCTCCAAGCTGCAGGATGGGGAGCCCTGATGAGCTCTCCTTGTGAGAAGACTGGGCACTGGCCTGGCCTCTTGGGCATTCCAATGCTTCTTCCCTTTGTGTGTGGGGTGGGGAGGGAACAGCCTCTCTGACAGGCACCCTTTTGACCATCGTAGCCTGTGAGGCTGGACACAGCTGACTCCTCTCCAAGTAGTCTGGAGCCCAGCAGTTCATCCCCCTGTCTGATCCCGGTGGAGCCCACCGACAGCGGGACCCTGGCCTGCCAGCCACCCCACACACCAGTTTTACACCTGTTCTGCCACCTCATGCTGCAGGAGCTCATCTCAATTGTTCTTTTTGTTCTCTGTAAATATTGAGGTTAAAATAATAAAGACATTTCTTTTTCAGTTTCCACCCCTTGGGTGTCATAAAGCGAGATGGTCCCAAGCCTAGACCTATGCCCAAGCTGAGGTGCTGCCTGTGGGGAGGCCTCTGACATGTCTGGGGATGGATGCTGGGGGCCACAGCTCAGTTCATAGAAGGGAGGTGGGGAGAAACTGAGGGAGGCATGGGGAGGGGAAGGACCCTTTGGTCCACATGTCAGAAGACAGGGGTAGGTGATGCCTGAGCCCTGGACTGTCCATACTGCTCTGGACTCAAGTGAGGCAGAGCTGTGGTCTGGCTGGAAGGCATAAGTTGTACCCAGGTGGCTATACCCAAACTGACAAAATGGGCTTTCAGTTTCTTGCGGCCACAAACAGTTGGTTTGACCATTCAGACCCCTTTAATCATAATAATGGGTTCAATGTCCATGGCAGACCAAATCAAAACCAAATCCTCAAACCCCAACACAGCGCCCCAGTTTTCTGCTGATTGCTCTCAATCCGGGTTACGTTCCAGGCACATGTCCACAGGCTTCTGCCTGTGAGAGCATAGAAGGGGGCAGGGCAGTTCAGGAAGTGGATTTAGTTCTGATAGTACCCAGAGAGCAAAGCCACTGGAGGGACCACCACCTGCTTCCCTGGCCCATGGAATGCTCTGGAATCATGGCTATGGTGATTCCATGATCAACATCTGCCAGGCTCTGTCATGGATCAAACCACAGACCTCCCAGCCTTGCCTGGGGTTGGGGCTAGTGCTGGCCAAGGCTCTGAGCCCTAGCCCTCAGGCACTGGGTGAATCTCTCTCCTCCAGCCTGTCTCTACATCTGCAGCATGAGAGACTTGTCCAAGTTCATGGATGGACCTTTTCTGCACTGGGCTCTCTCCAGAGCTCATCCATGGCTACCAAGTTAGTCCTTAGCTAATGCAGCCTTCAGGACTAGAAGCTGCACAGGGCTCTTCTGCCCCAGCCTGGTTTCCCCCCAGGACACTACCAGAATCCGTTGGAGGGGCAACTTTCCATGGGGAAGTAGGCAGCATCCTGAGGCTGGCTTCAGAAGAGCTCAGAGTCCCAGATGCTTGAAATCTAGATGTGGGGAGGGGACAGGTCCTCGGCCTAGGCCCTGGCCTTAGAGAATGGTGGGGGATGTGGAGCAGGTGTGTGCCCTGGTCTGCCCTCTGTATCATTACACCGGCTCTGTGAGTCCACCATGACATGCCTTATTCCCGTCCAGTCCAAGCTGTATGAGAAGGGGTTAAAAGCTTTCATCTGGCCCAGCCACCTACCATCTATGTTATCTTGGGCAAGCTACTTCTCTGTGCTGAAATCACCTCATCCTAAAAATATGACCAGGCACAGACCTGCCACACGGGTTGTTGAGTGGATAAGTGCCCATTAACAGAACTCACCTCTCATGCTTACCTGGTGGTGCCTGTAGACCCTGCTATGCCACAGCTTACGTGTGTTTATGGACTATGCTGCCCACTTCAGTGGATGACTGGACTAACCCCCCACCACCACCACCACTAGAGCAGGAGCCACCATCCATAGGAGCTGCTGAAACCAGCTCTGCCTGGGCACATACCCCGCACCCCCTGGGCCTATGTCCCCCACTGGCCTGGGCCTGGGCCCCACACCTGCCTGGGCCTATGCCCCATACCTACCTGACTCTGCAGGAGCTCAGCTTTGCCAGGACACCTGCAGATCCATTTGCTCAAAAGCCAGGAGGCTTCATGGCAGAGCAGAACCCTTTAGTAAGATTGGACCCAGGAGGACCTTATGGGACCATGACTCCTCCATGCGGCATGTTTGAAGTGGCTGAGGGTCGTGGGGCTGGGGCTATAGCTAAACAGTAGAGCGCTTGCTTGGCATGCACCAAACCCTAGGTTGGATCCTCAGCACTGCAAGTGGAAAGAAAAATGAGGAGAAAGGATGGCAGGGAAAGGAAGAGGAAGGGATGGAGGAAACGAAGGAAAGGTCAAATACTTGTGTTGGTATTGATGACTAAACTTAACCCCGGAGCCAGCCAGGGACCCCATAACCACTCTCCCATCCCCACCATCAGGGTAAGCGTGCTCTAGCTCATGAAATGCAACTGAAACCAGACTTCCAGGGTGGTGTTTGTGATGCTGTGTGACATCTCTGAGGCAGGAAACTCCACTGGGGTTGGCAGCTTCTGTGATACTGAGAACATGGAGCCCAGGGCATATCCTGTGGTACTAGCCAACTAGTACTGACCCACTGGCAGGCAGGCCTCAGGACCAAGCTTAGCTGGGTTGTGGGGAGATGTGGGGAGACATAGGAAAGCTAAGGCTAAACAAGGCGCCTGGAAGGGGCTGACCAGTTCTGTGACCCACAGTGTGGATGTACACATATCCACATCCTTGGGAGGGGAAGGGGCTTGCAGTACCCACTGTGGTTCTGGTACCACCCAGGCCACAGGGCTGATATCAACTGGATGCTAACCATGCTGAATGCAGGGTTCGAGCCCCACCTACCCTTCTGCCTCTTTTCCTACAGGACGCCCTCCTTCTGACCAGCGTTCACCCTGTCCAGCACCTGGGTTTCTAAGTGGGAAGATGTGTGTCCGCTGCCTGATGGGATTCTAGGTTGTAAGGGGCTCTGTGCAGGGTTGTGACCCGCCAGCCGACATGTACCCCAGTCAGCTCGCAGACTAGTAAGCTGAATGGTGCCTTAGCTTGCCCTGCCGCCTTCCTGATTGCTTTTGATCGGCAGTCACCTAGGGTTAAATGCCCTTTCTGGTACGAGACCAACAAAGGCCTCTTTCATTCAGAGTCCCTGTGCTGAGCCATACCTAGCACCATCCCCTGTACCTGTGGGGCTGGGCAACCTTCCTTACTGGGCTTTCTTCAGCAAGGCATCATGGGACTGCAGCCAATCACAAAGTTGAAGAGTCCCCCACACTACCGAAGGGACTTGTATATCCTCAGGCAAGTCCCCCTCCTGGGTCTCTCTCCTGTCAGGACCTTAAGGGTGTGGGCAAGACGTGGCTAAGCCCTCTCTGAGCCTGAAAGACTTTTTCACTTCACAAAGACACTGAGATTTACTGATTCCATGAAAACCCAAAATGTCAGAGGCACCAAGGTCCCTGGGTACCATCCCACTCCACTGTACAAATGAGGAAACTGAGGCCCCAAAGGAGCATGCCAATGACAGAGACAGGCCTGAAGTTAGTGTTCTACCGCCTGTCCAGCTGCTTACAAAATCCAGGAACTACCCTTGACCTTGCTGAAAACCCTCCAAGATCCTAGGACCGGCCCCAGTGCAGGCTCCTGGCGGTAGATTGGCCTGGCTTGCCCCATAGGGACATGGAGACCAGGGCTTCAACAACTCTCCTGTCTGATGCCTCTGCGAAGGTGACCTTGGCCAGCCCCAAGGTGGACTGTTTCCTTACTATCTCAACTTTTAAAGGAAAACAGGGATGGGCAGGAGGGTGGAAGAGTATATACGATAACCCCAGATGTCAGAGGAAAAGGATTTGACTTGTGGGCATGGACTCCCACAAGTAATGAAGCTCTTGTTGCCATGGTGACAGAATCAGGAGACAGAACCAACTGGGTCCCTCTTGGTCCTTGAAGGGAACACTCTCTTGGATCTTTGAGAATCCCCCCCCCCCAAACAAGGTGACACATTCAGGAATCTGTATGTCCTGTCATCACCCCATGCCAAGCTCCCACTATAGCCAGGAGCAGAGCTGAGATTCTCTGGTCTGGAGAAAATTAAAGTGAGGGACTTGATGGGGACAGATGTCTGTGTGCAACATTTATTATCCCCAGGAAAGCCCTCTGGACCAAGGGTCTCCTTCCTGGCTGTGGGCCCCACCTTTGGGGCGAAAGTTCAAGGTCCAGTGGAAGGGTGCACAAGGCAAGGCCATTCCAGACAGGCAAAGTCATCCCTAGTTCTCCTGCTGTGGTCTGGGTGGAGGCCAGGGTCCCCACAGGACCCGCCTTTCCCAGACCACCTTAAGCTCTGCCCTGGCCCCAGTTCTGAGGTCTCTAGCACGCCCAAGGGCAGAGCAGGTCTGGGACCATTCAACAATGAAATTTGAAATAAACACTTCTACTCAACACATTGGACTCTTGTTCTGGGCAAAGCTCTGGTGCAGAGGTCCAGCACCTGCAGGCACATCTGTCTTAGGTGCCCATGGATGTGGGCATTGCCGTTATGAGATGTCATACTAACAGTCCGAGGGCCATTCCTCCTCCTTAAGGCCATTACTGAGTGTCCTCGTATTTCAGGTATCTGATCAGCCTGCCTGGCAGCGGCAGTGTGTCTAAGAGTTTTATCCGGTATTTCCCAACAGCTTTCCGAATCCGCAGCCGGCAGAGGTGAGCCAGAGGTCTTGGGGGTTCTAGAAAAAGAAGGAAGAGAGAGGTGCAGATTATTGTTTGCCCCAAGCTAACCATATAGACCGTGAACTCAACCTACAGCATGGCTGGGTCCCAAGAGAGGTACCTGTTGTTAGTAACTCTGCTCCCCAAAGCTGGGACTGCCAAAGTGGCTTCCCACCTTCAGCAAGCATGGATCTGCACCCTCAAGTGGCCAGTGTAGGTGCCATATCACTTCCTGGGTGAGACTCCAACCTTGACCAGGATGCTTCTGAGACTCACGCTTGCATTTCCTTTTATCATACACACTCTGGACCCCCAAACATAGCCTCCCCAAAAGGTTGGACTTCAATCTCTCAGGTGCTCATGAATAGGTTCATGAAACTCAGCTCTGGAATCTTGCTAGAACTTATGAGGATAGAGGAAGAGGGAGCGCTGAGCAGTTCCCTGCAGTCCCTGGAATCCCACCCTGATGCCCCCAGATGCTCATGGAGTGCCTTCCTTATGCTATGGTGCTTGCTTGGCTAGGGGTGGGATGGGGAGAGGCAGGAGCAGGGACCAAGCATCTGTTAGTGGTAGTTTATTTGGGCATGTCATTCATTCAATAAGCATATTCTGGACTAGAGATGCCTGGGTGCTGTGGAGAAGGTTCCACACCAGATGGTACCAATTTGATAGAGGTACTCAGGGGCAGGCAGGAATGTCCCAGGTGAGGAGGGGAGGTAAGGGCATTCCAAGTAGGGAAGATGACACTGCCAGAGGGGCATCCATGAACCATCCTGACCCCTCCACTGTCAGGAGCCTGCTTCTGGGAAGCCAAGGCTACTGGGAGCACAGGACATGGTGCCATGAGGACTGGACTTCCTACCACCTGTCAGAGCCTCAACTTCTTCCCAGAATAATGACATCAAGTTCAGAGCACCAAAAGCAGAAGCAGGAGGAGAATTTGCAGATGGATGATGGCTTCAAAGTAGCCAAGGCAGATATTGTCAGAACTCTGTGCTCCACCTGCTCACAAACGTTTACTGAGGGTCTTGGTCCCCAGGACAGCATCTAGTTGGGAGTGATGACCCTTTTCTAGGGATGACAGGAGCAAGGGACAGAGCGGGTGGGGCTCATGTCTCGGCACGGGCCATTCCACCCTCTAGTGGCCAGAGATCATGGTGACAATAGCCAGTTAATGGTTCCATGAGGGTTTATTGCATATCCCCCCCAAGCTGTGCCTAAGTGACAAGTAGATACATGCTGCACCCTCCTAACCACTAACTTTACAAAAAGATATCTACTACGTCCTTTCCATATACCTGATGAATGGCTCTGTAGTAGGTTAGGGTTCAGAGGAGGAGGGAAGGAGCTAAGAGAAACTGGTGAGTCAGAATTGGGATCTGTAGGGAACAGTGACATGGTGATAACGTGCTACATGCCAGTCTGCATATTAATTGCTGACAGACACTTGACCAGGGGCAGGTTGCTACCTCTGAACCCAAGCAAGTCCTGGGATATCAGGAACCCTCTGGCAGGTGCCCGTTGCTGGCATTGTAGCATCCAGCCTGACTATCCTGCTGTCTCACCTGCCCAGGTGGGTCTGTAAGGAGGTTCTAGCCTCCTGGTAACTCTCTCTGGCTCCTGGAAGGGACTGGGACAGAAGTCTGCCTCCTCCTCTGTTCAGGTGGGAGGGGCCCTGCTGACAAGGGGCTGCTCCAAGGTGGTCTGTGAAGCAGTGGCCTTGCTACACCTTGAATTGGGTGGAGAGTACACTCTCAGGCCTGCCCCAGTGGCAGAGTCAGAAACTGCCCTTTGGGTGAGAAACCCTGGTACCACATGAGTACTCCCCAGTTGGAGATGCCCTAGGTGATGATCATCTTCTCCTCCACCAGCCACACTACCTCTTAGGGACCCCAAAATGTGAGCAACGCACTTGACAGTTCCCTCAGAACACAGAATGATTTCAAACAGATTTGGAGTAGAGGCTGTGTGCTGTCAGGTCTGGGTTGGTATACGGACAATGCCACTATCTTACTATGTGACTTTGGCTCAGGTGACAGAATCTCTCTGAGGCTTGATGTCCTCAGGTATCATTCCAGGAGGTGCTGACACAGTGCATGCAACAATGCCACCGAGCCTGGCACAGCCGGTTTGTAGCAACCACATTTCCTGGGACCTGGGTCTCTGCGTGGGGGATGTGCATAGCCGCAGCCCTACCTGCCTTCTCCTTGATGACTGCCCAGTCCTCATAACTGTCGATGTGTTCCTTCAGCCGCGAGCACAGCTGCACGTTGCCTACGTAGTCCAGGAGGACGTCGATGACGGGCCCTGCCCAACGGCTCACCTCTGGGGCTGACAGGAACTCACAGAACTGAAAAGGAATGCACCACCCTACAGGTGAGGCCAGAGAAGCGGGCATGTATCCAAGAAAGGTACTGGTCACACCTAGCTAGGTTCCTTGCTACAAACCCATCCCCTCAACACTTGAGCTGGTCCAAGTCTCAACTTCCTTGTCCATGAGATGGACATAGGACACCCACTCCAAGAAGAATATTAAAAGAATCTGGGTACTAGAACCACAGACTTCTTTGCACACAGTAGACAGTCCATTCAGTATTTCACTGACTTGTCCATATTGGTTTTCCCCTCACTCTGGAGCCCAGACAGGCCTTGAACTTGCCATCCGCCTCCTCGGTCTCCCAAGTAGCTGGGATTAGAGCCAGGCCAGTATGCAATGCCAGCTAACTACACCACCAAGACAGGTCCTGCCTCTGAGTCACTGGCCTCTGACACCTCTCCTGATGCACACCAGCCTGCTCTGATGTCACCTTTCAGATCTTACCCATTGAACACCACAGGGGTACTTTTGCCAGAGGTGCTGAGCTCCTCAGTTTTGCAGAGACTTATCTCCTGCTCCTATAGGTAGTTCCAATAACTCCCCATACACAGCAGATCAAAAGAGCATGATCGGGCTGGAGAGGTGGCTCAGCGGTTAAAGTCTTTGCCTACAAAGCAGAAGGACTGGAGTTTGATTCCCCAGTGCTCACATAAAGCCAGACACACAGGGTGGTGCATGTATCTGGAGTTTGCTTTGCAGTGGCTGGAGGCCTTGGTGCACCCATTCTCTCTCCCTATCTGCCTCTTATCTCTCTCTCTCTCCAAAAATAAAATAAAATAAAATAAAAAAGCATCATCGCAGGGGAGATGGCTCATCGGTTAAAGGCGCTTGCTTGTAAAACCTAACGGCCCAGGTTTGATTCCCCAGTACCCACGCAAAGCCAGATGCAGAGTGACACAGTGATGCAATGACGCATGTGTGTAGCGTTCATTTGCAGTAGCAGGTGGCCCTGACACTCTCAAAAATAATAATAAAAAATAATTATTTCCTCTTTAGCATGAACCAGGACGTCTGCTGCTTCGGAAGCCGCTCACCAGGGCTGCTTCCCACCTCCAACGTGTGCTTACCAGTAAACTTCATGCTCTCCCGGGTCCATGCACCGCGCGCTAACCACTAACCCAGAGGGCACCCAAAGTTCCTTGATCCCTCACCCCCACCCCACTTGCAAAGAAAGCCAGTGACCCGGGTGCCAGCCTCCCTCCCACGCCCGCGCACCTGCACCACGCCCGGCGCCTTGTCCTCGACGGGCGCGTCGTGGAAACGGCTGGAGCGCTGCGTGGGCGCAGGTGGGTGCGGGCCATTGCCATAGAGGCACGAGAAGCAGGGCTCGCCATCGCAGCCGAGGTCCATGAGGAACTTGAGCAGCGACAGGCACTTCATGGCGAACATGATGGTGGCGGGGAAGGTGGTGGGGTGCGTGGCGATGTAGGCGTCGATGTCGGCGCCGTGGTCCAGCAGCAGCCGCACGGTGCGCACGCAGCCGTGGCGGATGGCCACGAGCAGGGGGCCGATGACATCGCGGTTGGGGTCGGCGCCGGCCCGCAGCAGCAGCTCGGTGGCGTGCACGTTGTTGTTGACCACGGCGAAGAAGAGCGCGGAGCTGCGGCGGTCCTCGTAGAGGCGCGCGCGCTCGGGCGCGAGCGGCGCGTTCACGTCGAAGCGCGCGGCCAGCAGCGCCTCCAGCACCGCGTCGTGGTTGCGCTCCGCCGCCAGGTGCAGCGGGCTGATGCCGCTACGGCGCACGCGCGTGCGGCTGGTCACGGGCAGCAGCATCTGCACGATCCTGCGCAGGGACGAGACACGCGTGGGTCAGGGGCCGGTGGGCACGGGGCGGGGGGACGCGGGAGCCTGCCAGCAGCGGGCACCCAGGGGCCGGATGAGCTCAAGGTGTGCCCATGCCTAACAGATAAGGAAACTGAGGCTCAGAGAGTCTCAGCTAACCTCTCCTAAGTCACAGAGCCAGAAAGGCGTGGAGATGAGAACCTGTGACCTCCAAAGTCTGACTTCTTCAAAACCTCCGTCAGGGTGGACGGTGGCTTCAGGAATCTCTTGTTGACTTCTTCAGGGTTTAGGGTGCTGCTCCCTCCCAGCTCTAATCCGAGGACGGTGACCCAGTGACTGACTGTCCAAGCGACTCCCTGACTCCCTGCATGTACAGGTGGGGAAGCTTGGAGCCAGATCTTGCCCTGCCTGGGGGAGGAAGCATGGGGACTTGGGCTTCATTGTGACAAGAATACATAAAACATGTCTCATGTCCAGATATGGTGTCACACACCTTTAATCCCAGGGAGGCTGAGGTTGGAGGAGCGCCATGAGTTTGAGGCCAGTCTGAGACGACATAGTGAATTCCAGATCAGCCTGGGCTAGAGTGAGACCCTACCTTAAAAAAAAATGCCTCATGGCTCCTGTTCTGCAGATGGGACCAATCAAGGCCCAGAGAGGTTAAGGAACCTGCTTGGGCTAGACCCTCAAGACAGGTAAATCAAGATATGGTTGGGGTTGAGCTGTCATGATCCCTAGTGGTAGCTCCAGATGCTGGGGCCTCAACCACTCTTGCCACAGGCCTGTTAGCCTGCTGGACCCATGAAGTCCCTCCTGCCTCTTCTATGAGACTCAATACTTTTCCCCTGAAAGTGGACCCCACCTTCTCCCAGCCCCTCTGCCCACCTCTGACATGGAGAGTTCGACTGGCCAGTGCCAAGCCTGGAGCTCCCACAGCCTGGACTTCTGCTGAAAGCTGACTTGAACATTGATCACTGCACTCTGCCTATATTAATCTTCCAGGAGCCCTTTGAGGTGGTTCCTTGTATAATCCTCATTTTACAGATGAGGAAGTCTGGAAAAGGTGTGTGATTCGCCAAGAATACACAGCTAAGATGTTATAGAGCTGGAATTGGAACTCAGCTATCTGTTCCTTTGGATGATACTCTTAACTATTCTCCTACTTCTGGTGTAGCAATCGGGGTGACAGCTGATATGTCATGGGGTTTTGCAATCTTCACAGTGTGTTAACTTGCCTGCCCCATTTTACCCTCACTGCAACTCTGTGGGGTATCCAAAGCAGTATGTCTTTTTAACAGATGTGGCTCAGAAAGCCACAGTGACGAATCAGAGGTCATAGAACAGCTCTAGGGGCTCGACCCCTGGACCCCTTGTCTTGGCTCGCAACCCCTTGTCTTGGCTCGCTTCCCCTAGACCCCTGCTGCCTGCAACAAGCTCCTGCCAGCAATGTGATCCCAAACCCTAATCTGTCCAATCCTTGCTTACAGGTGACCTCACAGCCTCATGTAGGGCTTCAAGGAGGTGGCCATGGTGAGGGAAGCAGGTGCCACCAGGCTGGTTCCCACGCCTCTCCTCCTGGCACTCTCCTTCCCTCTGACTTCCTGGAACTCTGATGCCAACAACCTCCTGCTGGGATCTCCAAGGACAGCATTATTGTTGTTAATGATGCTGTATTTGGCTAAAAATCTGCCTCTGAAACCTCAAAAGGAAATTCACACACCCAGGGGGGGCTAATAGCCTCCTAATTTCTATTTGTGCAGGCTCTAGAGGCCTGACCTTCTCTCAGAGGTGCTGGTCAAAGGCAGGGCTGGGGCCCCTCTGGACCACCGCCATGGCCAACAACTGCAGGGGAACACCGTGAGGAGCTCAAGCACGGAAAAGAGCAGGGGCAGGACAGCTAGGTTGTGGCCAGGATAGCTACGTTGTGGATAAAAAGAGCTACATTGTGGATAAGGAGAGCTAGGTTGTGGGCCAGCCAGCAGGACTGGAATGTCTCTAAACCACAGGTGGTCTCCCTTGCCCAGCCAAAGGAAAGTGGCAGAAATGTAGGAACTTGACCATGACTGCCTTCAGCCTCCAGAATTATCTAGTCAGCAACATAGTGAGTCATGCATTACTGCTTGTCTCTCTAGAACTTTGTCAGTGTGAGTCTGTGTGGAGTGGTGTGCATGGCCCTCTCATTTAATGGAAGGTGAAACGGAGGCTTGGGCTGGGGTGGGGAGGGGAGCAGGGCTAGACAGAGGTGGACTGCCAACCAGGGCAGAATATCTTGATATCCTGGGCCATTCATGGTGCTCCATGTCTAACAATGTAGGTTGCCCATTGTGCATTGTAAATAAATGCCTCTCTCTTAGGCCATTTTGAGAGACAGAGGGCAGGAATCAAGGATAAGCTGTTCAGGAGACCTCTGCCCAAGCAGCAGCTGAGTAGGCATGATGATGGGTTACTGGGCCATCTTGAACTTGAAACCTCAGTCCAGACTCCCTCAGTAAAGGAGTCCCACTGTCCTCGTTGCCCAAGACTCCAGACCCCTGCTGTCTGACCAAGGCTCTGATGACTGGCCTGAATCCAGCCCAGGAGCAGTGGGTAAGTGAGGGCTTTGGGCTCAGGTAGGCTGTGCCCAGCAGAGGTGGGTTCAGCACAGGCTAAATCAGCTGGACCTAGTGACCAGCTTTGTCTCTCCATGTTGGGCCATACCACACATCCCACTTAAACTCTCTGAGCCAGAGGGGACTACATTCTAATCATAGTGATGAGGACATGGTGGCTACAGACACTCTATTGAAACCCCAATGCCAGGAACACTTCATCCTCAAGGTCATGATTAGTGTGTTGCTGGGCACTAACTATGTGCTGGGCATTATCTAAAAATGCTCTTCACATTCACCTCCTTTAATGAGGGCAGAGCCAAGTATTTTATCTCACTGTTCTTCATACCCTGACCCCAGCAAGGGGGATTGCTTCAGCAAGATTGCAAGTGCAACCTTGTCATTTCAAGGTCATGCCAAGGTTGCTTTTGAGGCTAAAATGAGATCGCATACCTTAGTCTGTGTGCACACAACAGGAGGTGAAAAAAATAATGGCTGTTGGTGTGATGAGCACACAGTGATGGAAACCCCTGCCTCAGCTGCATCAAACCCAGAGGAGTTCTAGGTCACCGGGTCACAGTGATCTGACCTTTGTCAGCATTCACTGTAAATGTGATGGTGAACTTGACTCTCACATGGAAACTGGCTGCCCACAGATGGCTCCGCCACCAACACTGTTGAACCACAATGTCAGCCTTGCAGCTGTGTGGGTGGTGTGTGTGTGTGTGTGTGTGTGTGTGTGTGTGTGTGTGTGTGTGTGTGTGTGAGAGAGAGAGAGAGAGAGAGAGAGAGAGAGAGAGAGAGAGAAGCAAATAATATTTTAATATAAGGTAGACCATACATGGGCCTAAAATGAAATTCTGCATTTTCCATGGGCCAAGAACAAGACTCTGAGTCCCTGGAGTTTACCTGGGCAGCATTTAGAAACCCTGATGCCTCTGTCCCCATCCAGGCTGGTTCCATGAGCATTTCTGAGGGTGGGCCTGGGTGTCAGGTGTTGGGTTAAGGTTGGGAACCCCTGCTTTTGAAGCTGTCCTCGGGGCATGTGCCCCTGTCTAAGTCACCCAGTTCTTTCAAAATCTATCTTTGTGTTAGTCTGGCGTTTCATCAAGTCTCTGGAAATTGGAAACAGCAAAACAATATGCTTGAAGGTGACTAAGACTGGGGATGTCAGGGCTCCTCTCTCAGCCAACGTGGGAGCAGACACATCTGGAAAACCGCCCTGGGCTCCTGGCACTGCCCACGCAGTTTTCTGGTAGGGTGTTTTGGCCAGTGACTGAATGTGGAATGCCTAAGGAGTGTCAATCAAATTCCTGAGCAGCCAATGGGAGGCTAGCACGGGGGAGGACCTCTAATGCCACATGCCCAGGATGTAAGTGAAGAACAGTGGCCCAGCCAGGAGTCAGAGGCTGCTGGGAGCCTGGCTTTAACCCTCACTGGGCAGCCCTTGGGTCTCTAAGGGATGGTGTGACCTCTGGGGACCTTTACTTCTTTCTCTGTGGTGCTGCTCTCCCCCATGCCCTTAGGTCTTCACGAAGATGACAAATTTGTCATTCTCTTTCTTCTACTGCCTGGAAAGGATGGGGTGTCCCCAAAGCTTGTCATCCAGGGCACAAGAGATGGGTTTTTAAGTGGGGAAATTTTAACTTAATTGTAAGTTATGTTCACACGATGACAGCATGATTAATGTTGCCTTTTAAATTCATTTAAAGTAAAAATGTATTTGAAGGAAACACTAAGCCATGGGAATGTTCAAAAATAAGAAGAAATGCGGCGAAGGGCTAAGGCTTGGGAATCACAGGTCCGGTGGGACGACATGTCTGACCCCTTGGGTTTAAGTCCTGGTTTAAAGTTGGGTGAAGCTGGCTGGAGAAATGGCTCAGCAGTTAAGGCACTTGCCTCCAGTGCCTAAGGCCCTGGGGTTCAATTCCCCAGGACCCACATAAGCCAGACCCACAAGGTGGTGGCCCTGGTGCATTCTCATTCTCTCTCTCTCTCTCTCTCTCTCTCTCTCTCTCTCTCTCTCTCTCTCTCTCTCTCTCTGCTTGAAAATGAATAAATAAAATTTAAAAAGGAATCAATTTTCCATTTAAAAAAAGTTGGGTGAAGCTGATGGCTGATGAAGGAGAAGGCGCTTGGCCACCCAGGCCTTGATGTCCTAACCTGCAGACAGAAGGGGGGAGTTCAAGGGGGACCCACTTCCCACAGCTCAGCAGCGAGGCCACATAGGAAAGCCACACTTCAGAAATAACCCTGCAGTACCTGTCCTCAAGGGCAGCTGGGGTTCCACATTCTGGGAGCCCCCCAACCTGGTAGCATAGCCATTCAACCATTCACAACTAGCTCTTTAAGGAGTGAGATGGTGGGGCATAGGGAGAAGCCAGCTTCTGTGGTATAACTCCTACTAAATTTACTCCACCATAGAGAGACCAGTGAATAACATGGAGCTGGGAAGATGTGTACAATGAGCTGGGGCAGGTAGAACTCCTCTGCACCAGCCCATAACTGCCCCTCTCCACTGGGACCTCCGCAGAACTTAGCCCTGAGTGCTTTTTCATTGTGTCATGAATTTGTGCATACATGTGCATATGCATGCATGAGTGTATGTATGCATATGCATGTGCAGCATTAGGTCTCAGCCCTCCCTGCAGGTTTGAGCTCTTCCCATCGAAGCACCCAGAGCACATAAGTGCCAGTGATTGCTAGTCAGCAGTGTGGGGACCATCGGTATAGCCATAGGTGTTCCTGGGGACCATTGGTACTGTCATAGGTGTTCCTGGCATGTGAGCTAGTTGCACCCCACCACCACCACCAAATAATCACAAGTTCAGACTCTTCTCTGTGCCCTGAGTGGCAGGTGACAGTCTTGTAGCTGGGACATTTGAAGTGGGTGAATTCCTGCCACCTACAAGATGTGTGATCTTGGGCTAGGTACCCAACCTCTGTGTCTTGCTTTCCTCATCTGGAAAGAAGAGATCATCATGGCATCCCCCTCGCTGAGTTGCTGAGAGGATTAAACATGTTACCATGTAATGCTGTGATGAGGACTGCATGTATGCTCTGACTCTCATGGTGGTCATTGCATATTTGCTAGGGTCTTCTTCAACAGGGAAGGTGCTCCCCTCCCTCCCCCCACAGACCATTTTTCTTCTCCCTTGCCCCTAGGAACAGACCCAAACAAGCACTCCCTCCCACCTCTGTCCTCTCCAGGTGCCCTGACCTGGTGACCTGGTGAGCAGGAGAGCTATAGTAATGGTCACACTTGGACTGACCTGTAGTTGCCCTTCTTGGAGGCGACATGCAGTGGGAGCAGGCCATCCTTGTTGGCCTTGTTGGCGTCGGTGCCCTGTGACAACAGGAACTCCACCACCTCCTCGTGCTCATTCTTGCAGGCCTCATAGAGGGCGGATGCACCATCGCTGGCCTGAGTGTTGATGTCAGCGCCTGGGAAGGGAGACGCAGAACCACGAGTGATTGGTGGTCCTACTATGATGTGGTACCACTGTGTACTGGGCATCACTTGGGAAGGAAGCATTGGCCTTGGACTACCCTGGCTTCCTTGGGCAACTTCAAAACCCAGGGCTGCCAGCCCAAATGGAAGTGGCCACATGCAATGATATTGGCATTTCCTGGTACCAAGCTGATACCCCCCCTCTCTCTTCCTCTCTCTCTCTCTTGAATTCATCATGGAACCCTGGAAGGTCAACACTACAATTAGCTCCCCATCCCAGACAAAGGCACTCTGCACTCTGCACCCAGCTATGAACCCCAGATCATTCCCTCTTAAATGTGGAAACAAATTTGAACCCAGGCAGTTTGAGGGCAGAGATCTACTGTGGCAGGTGGTTTGAAGGTGGAGATCAAGTTCTCAGCCATCTCTCTGTAAGAGGGCCTGACTGCCCACCCCCCACAGCAGCCTCATGGCTCCAGCTGAGCACAGAGCTCCTTAAAACAAAATACCAAAGATTTTACTAATTGGATTTTTTTTTTGTCTGCCAGAAAAAGAAGAGAAACGACTTCCTCCGAAGAAATCACTGAACCACACTGGCAGCAGGAGACCTGGGTCTTATGATGGCCTGCCTTCTGCTCAATCTCCTATACCTTCTGCAGCTTCTGGGGTGAAGGAGAGAACTACCACACACACACACACACACACACACACACACACACACACACACACACACACACACACACACGATATCTCTGCAAAGTGAGGGGTCACTGGGTTTTGGTGCTCTGGAAACAGGTGAAGCTGAGCTGGTCACGACACATCAGTAAGGGCTGAGATTAAAGGCACGCATCGACCACAGCTCAACTTGTGGAGCCTTCTGCTCAGCCTTGCTAGTAACTTTATTCTCATAGCAGCAGGATCTACTTCCGACCTGGTGGAAATAGCACAGGTCTCAGCGACCAATGAATAACAGCTGAAGTTTCTGTTTCATGGCTTCCAAGCCTTGAGGCCCCAGGTAGACTATAAAGCCTCAGTTTATCCATTCGTTCACCAGGGATCATAGTCCCTTCCTTTCAGAGTTACTATAAATTATGTAAGAAAATCTCTCAGCAAGGTGTGGAGCTCAGAGGCCATCCATCTGTCTGGGATAGAAGCCTCAGGCAGAGGCCAGTCCTGCATCACCCCCACCCCCATCCTGCAGAGTGGTGGCTTTAAACATACCACTAGGTCTCAGGGTCAGGCTCCCTGGAAGGCTTGGCTCTCCCAGCAAAGCCGCTTGCTCACACAAGGAAAATATTTGGCTAGAAATCAGCCTCAGCCCTCCTGGGGAGAAGCCCCCTGCCTCAGTGTCTGCAGGAGACAGGATAGTTGTTTGAAGCTGGCAGGTGCACTCGAATCTCCTGTCTTTGCCCAGCCTACTGGCTCGGGCTCCAAGACCCAGCCTGGACCCTTTGTTCTCAGGCTCAACACTCCAGAATTGTCCCAGGCTGCAGGGAACTGTCTTGGTCTGTTTTCCCACCCGACCAAGCACGTGATGGTCATCTGGACAGAGGCCCAGGGTCACTCTCGTGGGTTGAGGTTCTGTGATGGAATGCAGTTTGGGGTCAGGTGGACATGGTTCATAATCTGGGCTTTGACAGTGAGCAGTCAGTTGACCCTCTCTGAGCCTCAGTGTCCCTGTGTTCGAAGTTGGGTGAGTACAGTGCCTAGCTCACATTCTAGTGATCCAATCTGGGTGCATGCTCATCAGGGAGTATAGCACAGATGGTCCTCATGAAGCCACCCAAGTGTAGTCCCAAGGTCTATGTTGTCACCTGCCTCTCCAGTGCTCCAGAGGGGCTCTCTGCTATGGGGAGGGACAAGAGATCAAGAGGCCAGAATAGAACACTGTTTCAGCTTCTGTATGTGTGGCCATTCTGTATGCATGTGCATGTGCTCACACGTGTGTGAGTGTGTGGAGGCCAGAAGTTGACTTCAGATGTCTTCTTTGATCATTCTCCATTTTACTGAGATAGGGTCTCTCAAAACCAGAGCTCCCCAATTTAGCTAATCTAGCCAACCATCTTATCCAGGGGATCCCCTGTTCTGCCTCCTAAGCAGGCTGCCATGCCCACCCAGCATTTCAGGAGGATGCTAAGTGTCTGAACACTGGTCCTCATGCTTCCACAACAAATGTGCTATCCACGGAGCCATCACCCCACCCTTGAATGCAGCACTTTAGCCGTGATCTCAGGGTCTTCTGCTCTGGGGACATCATGACGTAGATAACATTGTCTTAGTGTCTTCTATTAAGGTTTTTCATAAACAAAGAACTGGGCTCAAAAACCCAGCTCTACCATCTACTTTCTGTATGATTTTGAACAAATCATTCCCACCCTTGTCCTCCATTTCATCTCCTGGAAAATGACAAGGTGATCTCAGTTACATCTGAGGTCTCTTCTGACTCTGATGTGCTAGAAAGAGCAGTGGCTAGGGTTTCAGGAATCCAAGAATCTATCTGATTTGACAACTAATTCTGCTACTTGACTGTAGATAAGTCGCTTCCTCTTTCTGGGCTTCAGATTCCTCATTTGTAAAAGGAGGATGTTGGGTCGGAGTAAATATGGCAAGATGCTAGGGCCTAGTCACAAATATCCCTAGTCAAGTCTGATGGTGCTAGACACAACCTCAGCATCCTTCCCAACCCAGCTCTACAGGGCCCTGGGTCAGGGCATGCCCACAGGAATGACTCCTTCACTTCTTTCCCTGAGGTCCTCAACAGCCATACCCCGGGGGATCTCATGGCCATTCACTCACCGTGCTTGGCCAGGAACCTCAGGGCCTCCAGCTGCCCACTCTGGGCTGCCACAAACAAGGGAGTGATGCCGTAGGCGTTCTTGGCCTCCACCTTGGCCCCGCCACCCACCAAGATCTCCATGACCTCCAGGTCGTTGCGGGAGACAGACTCGTGCAGGGCCGTCCAGCCACGGTTGCAGCGGTGGTTGGTGTCCGCGTTGTGCTGCACCAAGATCCTCACAGCCTCAGCGTTCTTGTGTTCACAGGCTGAGCCCAGGAGAAGCAGACAGTCAGCAGCCTGGCCGGTCTAGGCTTCATTCACTCACTTGCCCATTGTCTCATCCACTCGTCAGCCCTTTTTCAACAAATGGCACTGGACATGGCTAACTAGCTTAACCCTCCCAACCACCCTTAAGAATGTCATGTAAGGGCTAGACAGATGGTTAAGTGGTTAGGGTGCTTGTCTGCAATGCCTTGGGACCCAGGTTTGATTCCCCAGTACCCACATAAATCCAGATGCACAGTGTATCTGTACAGACATCTGGAGTTTGTTTGCAGTGGCTGGAGGCCCTGGCACACCCATTCTCTCTCTCTCTTCTATCTCTCTGCTTGCAAAAAAAAAATACTGTTAAAAAAATAAATAATGTCATGTTAGGGCTAGGAGATGGCTTAGCAGATAAGAGTGCTTGCCATGAAGAGATGAGGGCTGAGAGAGCCTGATTCACCCTCATTTTGATTCCCTGGCCTCAGATAAACAGCTGGGAGTGGCCAAGCATGCCTGTAACCCCAGTTCTGTGGGGAACAGGATTGCTGAGGCTTGCTGGTCATCCAGTCTAATTGCAAATATCATCTCTGGGTTCAGTGAGTGACTCTATCTCAAGGAAATACACAGATAAGTGACACCTTCTCTGGTATCCATATGCAAGTGCTCTGGACATGTACATAACACACACCACCACCACCACACATGCAAAAAGAAAAAAAAACTATTGTGTTAATACCCACTTCTACAGATGAGGAGAGTGAGGCACAGAGAGGGTAAATGATTTGCCCAGGGTCACACAGACAATGAATGAGAGCCAAATGCAGAATGTCTGTCCCCTGGCATGTTCTAGGGTGTCCCTAACTTGTCAACACTCAATGTTACGTCACCAAGACCAAATGACTCTTTCTAGATATGGAGTGAACAGCATACATTCCTGCTTAGCCCCCCCCCCCCAAAGGCTGCTCACTTAACTCTAGCCAACTTTATCTCTTCAGTACAGCTCTGACCTCTTTTGAGCTTGGACCTTAGTACATAGTGGGACCAGGCACAAACTCCTGGCTGACACACAATACGTTTCCTTAGGCTCTTTTGGGGACAGTGGATAGATATTCCAGGTGACAACTATGGAACCCTCAGAGCTGGAGGAGCCCTAGAGAAGACACTTCCACCTCAGGTCTGTGTGAGCTTAGCTATCTGCTCCCCCAAGCCCGCTTCTCACAGAACACTACATGCGCTGTATACCAGCCACATGGAAGTCGAATATCTGTGATTTACAAAGCAAAAGCCTTGGCATTTTCCTAAGACCTGGCTGGAAGCTGAAGTGAGTCAGAGTGAGCTAGGTGCTCCTGATGCAGGTACTTAGAGCAAGGTACCCAATCCCAGCTCCTCAAGCCACAGCCCTGCTGGATGTGAGAGCCTGCTTGTGCTCTTGCTACTTATAAAATCGGGGCGTTAGCAAAGCCTACGATGGGGGCTTAAGAAAAGCCCTGTGCCTGATATGATATGATAAACTCAATAGTCACCAGTTAGAGTGATGATTCACCTACCCTGAGCCCCATAGGGCAGCCAGCAGGTAGGTATCCTTGGGTGAGCACGGAGCAAGCCAACAGGGACTTTTGCTTAGATAAATATCACAGGGGTGCACACACTCTCTCTGTCTCTGTCTGTCTCTTTCTCCTCATAGCTTTTGCCCAGGCTGTTTCTTCAGCTTGGCAGCCAGTAAACTCCTCCTATTCCTGTTCAGCTCAGGCACCCACTCCACAGAACGCCCCTCCCCCCATACTTCCACCCAGCCTCCTGCTGAGCTCTGCATAGCTGTGGTCAGAGTGGGTGCCTGAGCCCAGGAAAGCCCACAGGCAGCCCTTAGTGTGCTTGCCTGCCCACAGAACATTGAATGTGTTATATATATACTAGGCATACTTGAGAAATATTGGATATTCACATGCAAGAATGGAAGGTTCTGGTGGCAGAGTGGGGCTGCTGTCTGCAGAGTGGACCCCTGGGAGAGCCATGCACCCACAGAAGTCATCATCAGGTCTTTGGGTTCCCCCAGAGAAGCTTACCCCCAAGAACTCACCTTTGTAGAGTGGTGTCTCCCTGGACTTGTTGGAGATGTCAGGCTCTGCCCCAGCCTGGAGCAGAGATAGGAGACAGTCCAAGTGTTCCCTGCACGTGGCCAAGTACAGAGCTGTCTCTTCCTGCAGGGTCCGCTGGTCGATGGCCCCGGGATAGGCTGGGGAGACCAGGAAATTCATGAAGGAAGATACTCACTCTCCTGACACAGAGGAGGTCTGAATTCTTCCCAGTTCCAAGGATGGACATTTCATGGCATCTTCTGGAATCTAACAACCACCAACTACCTTCACCTGGCCCTGCTTTCATAGGTTGATTTCAGGTTCAGGGTTAGAAAAGTGCAGCTCAGATGTCCCCTCTGGGAATTTCTGGTTGAGGCTCCAGTGCAAAACACCTGGCCTTCCCCATCCTCCTAGCAGCTTCTGGGAAAGCCACTTCTCATGAAGCTGCTTCTCCCAGTGCGCTTTTGGAGATTGGGCCACTCGATGGCACAGGTGACACCTGCCTGTAGGGAGTTATGACCCATCCAAATATGGCTCAGCAAGATGAGGCTGAGACAAGGCATGTCTTGCCTAGGGTCCCACAGCTGGTGGGTACAGCCTTGGCAGGGCACAGGCACAGCTGTGATTTTTCCACACCAAATCAACCCCTGGAACATTCTGGAACAAGCTGACAGTGATGATCCCAAAACTCAGCTCTCTCCCCTCCTTTTTTCTAGGAATAGGGCTTTCCTGTCTGGAAGGCCTGCAGGGAGTGGAAAACAGTCACCCCCTCCCCCAACATAGTGGTAACCTGGTCTGCCTCTGCCCTCTGCCAGCCCTCCAAAGCCATCCCTCACCTCTCTGCAGGACCTTCAGGCAGCCCAGCTGACCATAGTAGGCGGCCTCGTGCAGAGGCAGCCAGCCCTCTTTGTTAGGCTCTGCAAGATTCTTTCCATCCTTAATCATGCCCTTCAAGGCTTCTTCATCGCCTTCCTTGATGGCCTTCAGCACAGGGTCCATGGCCCTGTGAGGACAAGAGGCAGTCAATTCTCAGCTTCAGGAAGAGGCAGGGCCAGGGTGGTCTGTATCTGCTAATGACCGGAGCCACTGCCTGTGGGGTCCCTCAAGCCTAGGTGTGTCAGCCTGGACCAGATGCTTGAGCCCACCAGCCCAGTTGGATGCAAGAGACTTGGACAGCCCTGTGGCTCTCAGTGGCTCTCAGTAGCTTCAGCTAATAGAATTACCCTCTTTTTTTTAACCAAGAAGACTCAAGCATAGATCTCCAGGGACAGTTGAGAACCCTGGAGGTGTCTATAGTAATTAAGTGCCTTCCACAAGAATAGTGCTCCAGTGTGTACCAAGCATGGTGTAGTGGTTTGATCCAGGTGTCCCCATAAATTTTTGTGTTCTGAATGCTTGATCCTCAGCTAATGGCAATTAGAACCTTGTTGGATGTGTGTTGTTGAGGGTGGGCTTATGGATGTTATAGCCAACCTCTCCTTGCCAGTGTTTGGCACACTCTCCTGTTGCTGTTGCCCACTGGACATTGGTTAGAAGGTGATGTCCAGACTCTGCTCATGTCATCATTTCCCCTGCCATCATGGAGCTTCCCCTGGAGTCTGTAAGCCAAAATAAACCCATTCCTCTACAATCTGCTTCTGGTTGGATGTTTGTCACAGCGAGGAGAAACTAATTACAGCACATAGTTATCTGCAAGACTGTTAAAGTGTATGGGCTCCCAGAGGCACAGACTCTTGGGGGGGTCCTCACTCACCTCCCCTAACTCCCCCTCATCTATTCATCTCTGTCTCATCGCCACTCCCAGCTACTGACAACATCAGTATCAATACTTGAAGGATTAGTAAACACAAAGCAATCACAGTTTAAAATTTCTAAATGGCAAGAAGATTTCAGGGCTAGTGTAAATGGCATCTTTGCTTAGCTTACTCTAGTCACTTTTTTGCTCATTCATTCATTCTTCATTCATTCCTCCTTTCATTCCTGAACTCCCCCATCTTTGCAGGCAGTGGACACCATGACTATTGTTAACCTCAGATCCATTTCTGAGAAGGGTTCTACAGAAACTGCCCCATCCCCAGATGGAGAAGGCAAAGCTAGAGGAAAGCCTTGTGTTCCAGGCCCCTTGATGTTGGGTGTTAGGATGAGCTCTGAGGGTCTCCGGGACCTGCAATCTGCCAGCTGCTTCCTCCAGCATGGGTCACTTCTTTCTGCCTTCTAGCCTCGGGGTTATTAATAGCTCCAGGGAAGAGACTAAGGACAAGGGGACTGGCCAAAGGCCTATCAACACCATCACAGTCACCTACATGAGTTACACTCAGGAGTGGCCAGAGCTGCCCCCACCAACCTCAGGAAGAGCCCAGTGAGATATGTGGATGCCACTGGAATGGAAGGGAGGGGGAAGGCTGGTCTTGCACTTGCTTGCAAGGATCTCTCCAGCTGCAATGCAGGACCCTGGATCCCCCAACACCACACACTGAAGCTTCCCCATGAGATCAGACAAAGTACCCACCCTGAGGGGGAAGAGGTCTCTGAGAGTATCAGGCCAGCAGAGAATATAGCAAGCCTGATGTGACCCTAAGGTCACTTTGTCCTCTCCAAACCTGCCCTGTAGAGAAGAGAGACTCGGGGTGGCAGTCATGCAGGAGGGGGCAGCTGTGCTGAGAACAGAACTGGGTTTCTCTTTTCCAGACTGTCAACCCCCACAGCCCCAAAGACATGGTGGCAACAGGGTTTGGAGAGGCAGATTGCTGGCCAGCTGCCTCCTCCTGGTGCCAGCCATGGAGTCCTCTTTTACTCCTAGCTGTTCCTAGGGTCACTTGGGAGTGCAAGCAGAGAGGGAAGACACCACCTCGAAAAGACCCCACTAGCCCAACACCCAGGGACAGAACCCCTCCTGCAGCTCGGTTTAATTCTGGGCTTTGACGCCTGGCACTTAAACCAAGGCAGCAAAGCTAAAACCAGCTGTTGGTGGGGGGAGAATGTGCTCAGATGGACCCCTGCAGATGGCTTATGGGGACACAAGACAGGAACAAACAGAAGCTGTGGCCAACCCCTCAGCTCCAAATCACAGCTCCTCTGGGCCTTTGGGGTTCTCAGAACATCTCCTGTCTCCCTCCTGCTAGGGTCCTAGATTCAGAGCCCCATGGGACTCCCTCAGCACATAGGTCCCAATCTCAGGACTATCCAATCACGGCCTGGTTGCTACTTCTGGAGGACCTCAGTCTGTGGCCCCTGTTCCCAGCTCAGCAGGACCATGGGATCTAGAGGGCATAACTAGAAGGGCTCTGCCTGAGAGGCGTGTCTACAGTGCCCATGACCCTCCCTCTCCCTGCCACCGGGGTTAGACTGTGAGCCTGGTGGTGGTCTCGGGGCTGGATCGGGATCACTTACACCAGCTGAGAGGTCTTGAACAAGTTGCTGCTGTACTTCTGCATGACTCCTTGGAACAGGCCCAGTGGGGCGCGGGCTGGTGGATTCTCAGGAGGCGCAGAGGACCTGGAGGGTGCAGATCCCGAGTGAAAGAGGGAAAAATATTCTGCATAGGAGAAGCGGGTCATGGCTGGAGGCAGGAAAGAGGATGGAGGGCGAGCTGGGAGAGAGAGGCTGAGTGACAGACAGACACAGGGCTCTGAACCAAAGCAGATGGCTGGGTGCTCTCTGTGTGCTGGACACAGCTGCTGTGTCTCCGGATTATTTTTGGCCCTTGGAGGAAGCCCTGGGAGGTTTAAATGACCATATAAGACAACAATGAGGTTAACCTCACCCCCACCCCCGCCACCCCCCTCCTCAGCCAACCACAAGGACACAGATATGAAGCAAGGTGACATTCTTCACCCGGGAGGATGTGAGAAGTGGTCGGCAGCAGGTCTCAGGATGAAAGGCTAGTGGGGTCCCAGTGGATCTGGATGAGGGGTTCATGGGCAAACAAGGGTACAGGAGAGCCAAACTGAGAGGCCAAATCATGTGTATGCCCCCCACCCTCTCTTGCCAGCTCCTTATGAGAGAACTGCACCCCAGAGTCAGGACCTGTCAGTCTAGAGGTTATAGTAGACGGAAGGTCATTGGCCAGGGCTTGGGGTCAGATATTGGTTCAAACCCAGATGCTACTTAGCTGTGTAGCTTGGAAAGAGTCATCTCCTTCGTGCCTTGATTTCCCCACCTGTAAGGTGGAACAAGAGTAGCCCCTGCCTCAAGGGCTGGGGAAGCCTGAACAGAGTGTGGAATGCTTAGTTGTTACAGTTTGGATCTGGAATATCCCTCTGAGGCTCATGTGTTGAAGATTTGTCCCCAATACAGCAGTACTCAAGGATGAGGCTTTGGGGAAGTGACTGGATCATGAGGACTCTGACCTCATTTAAGAATTAATCCATAGATGGGGTCACGGTTAAATGGCACTGTAGGGAGGTGATGGAAACTTGGGGAATAGACCTCATTGAAAGGAGTGGGTCCTTGGCCACTTCTCTCCTCCTCTCCCCTCCTCTCTCTTTCTCTTTCTTTCTCTCCCCACTCTCCCCACTTCCTGGCCGACACAAGAGAGGAACAGCCTTCTCTGTCACATGTTCCCATCACTATAAAGTCTTGCCTCGCTTCAGGACCAGAGCAAAAGAGCTGGACCCATGACCAAACAGCCAGACACAAACTAACACCTCTGAACCCGTGAGCCAGACCAAATCTTTCCTCCTACGAATTGGTTTCTCTGTTTGTCCCAACGATGGATGGAAAGCTAACACATTAGCTGAGTTCCAGGTGAAAGGGGATGCCACTGGAGTCAGTCACTTTGTCATTCTTTTGCATGTATGTGTGGTGTGTATGTGAAAGTGTGTTTGTATGTGTGGGTACAGGTGCACATGCATGTGTGTATGTGGAGGCCAGAAGCCAACACTGGGTGTCTTCCTCGGTCACTCTTCACCTTATGCTCTGAGACAGAGTCTCTTGCTGAACCTACAGTTAACCTAGCCAGCAAGCACTAGGGATCCTCCTGCCTGTGTCCCCAGCACTGGGATTCACAGTGCCACACCTGCTTTGACATGGATGCTGAGTTCTTCATGCTTCTGTGACAAGCACTTTACTCACTGAGCCATCTCCCAGCCCTGCACTCTGTCATGATGTCACCTCACTGAGCATCAATCCCCCTCCTCACTGAAAAGTCTGATGGAGATGGGTCACACTCCATGCCTAGCTTGGCTGGGACAACAGCAGAAACAGGAGACTTGCCCTGTGCCAGGTAAGCCCAGGCACTCTGGACAAGTCATCAGGCCCCATCTTGCAGTCTGGATACTCCAGGAGAGGGGTCACCTCTGTAGTTCTCACCCTGGGGAATGGAGGTGTTGTAATGGAGACCTTTAGAGGGACACCACTCTTCTAGCACAGTCCATAGCCTCTGACTCAGTGGATCTCTCAACCAAGCCAGACCATGGTGCTGAGGAGCAAGTGGGCAGAGAGAAGTGAGGGTGTGTTAAGGGCATTGGTTCAGCCACTCAAGACAAGTAGCAAGCCCGACTACCTTCATTCTTCTTATCGTTGTCATTGACTCATCCTTCCTTCTCTGTCTTCCACTTACTACCATGCCTTCTACGGACACTATCCAGGCTGTGCAAGATACTACCTCCCTATGTTCAGTCATCAGACCTCAGCCATTACCGGCACCAACACCACTGCCTTTCACAGACAGGCTGTGCCCAAGGTCACACCCAACAGGTGAGCAGCTCCTAATGCCCCTCCTCCTTCAAAGCCTGGCCTCTTCCCGCCTTTTCATCCTCCCACTGGCTCTATGCCTTTGAACAGCCTTCCTGGTGTCCCCGTTTCCTCACTTGCAAAGGGGAGGGGAGACTAGACAAGATTCCTTGTGGCAGGTGCAGTTGGAAAAACTCAGTGTGAAACCTCCCATGGCCACTTTCTTGGGAAGGGATGCTCACAGCCTAGCCCACCCCTATTCTCTCCACTCTCCCTGGTGACCACAAGGCAGCCTGGACCAGGCCCCTTCTGCATCCAGCAAGCCTTTCCACAAATCACTGGGCCTCCTTGATCCGTATGGTCTTTTAAAATTGTCAGAATGTTTGAGCAGAGTGATACACACTGATTTTTTAAAAAA